>PVKV010003527.1:29107-142997 GCA_004027835.1 Alouatta palliata | reverse complement strand
TTAACATAATGTTCTCAAGGTTCATCTATGTTGTATCATGTGATAGGATTTCCCTCCTTTCTTTTTGAGACGGAAACTTACTCTGTAACCCTGGCTGCAGTACAGTGGCACAGTCTTGATTCACTGCAACCTCTGCCTCCTGGGTTCAAGTGATTCTCATACCTCAGCCTCCCAAATAACTGGAATTACAGGCGTGCACCCCCAGTTTGTACTTTTTCACAAGTCTATACTTTTTTACTCTATACACTCAAAGTCTACGTTTTTACTTGGTATTTAACTTTCTTTACGATTTAATTAAAATTAATTTGAAAGCCTTATATCACTCAGCTTTTGAATACCTGAAACTCTAGCCAAACTAGCTAACTCGCCATTCCTCACACAGTGGTTTTCCTGTACTCTTTTCTCCTCATGCTCCTTCCTTTACCATTACTGGAATATTATGAGTCCTTGGAGACTCTCACCAAACAGTACCCTGTTCATGTGTCCTCCCCTGCTCACTGCCCACCCAGTCTCAGGTTTCAACTTCTGAACACTTCTCTTCGCACTTCAGATGATATGCATCATAAATGATTTCACATTTTAGTTACTTTGTACTTGATTCTTCCTTTTAAGTTATGAAACTCCTTTAGATTGAAGACTTGTTTCACTAGTGTCTTAATTTCCAAGGCATCTAATATTTTCAGAATGAATGAATAAAATTCTAGAGATACACTTAATACACATCATGGAATGCAACATGTGCCAGTCACTGTGCTAAGCACCTGAAGACGTCCCTTCCATGTCATTTAATCCTTATAAGCGTATGAAGTAGTTCTCATTTTACAAGTATGAAAACTGTGGTTTAGAGGGGCATTTTTTTTTGTTTTGTTTTGAGTTGGAGTTTCACTCTTGTTGCCCAGGCTAGAGTGCAATGGCACTATCTTGGCTCACTGCAACTTCTGCCTTTGCTGTGCTTAATGCTGGAAAAATACTACGATGTATCTTAAGGAGCTTACAGTCTGGCATAGAAAAGAGACACGTGGACAACAACTATAATTGAAGGCTTAATAAAATAAGTATAAGAAATATGCTGCAGCCAGGCATGGTGGCCCTTGCCTGTAATCCCAGCACACTGGAAGGCCGAAGTGGGAGAATTGCTTGAGCCCTGGAGTTTGAGAACAGCCGGGGAAACATAGTGAAACCCCGTTTCTATAAAAAATAAAAATAAAAAATATATGCTTTGAGTATACTAAGAAGGAAATCATGAATTCTGAGGGATGATGGGAAGTAAGTCCATCTATATTAAGATCTACAATAACAATAGCTTTTCTTCTGTTTTCTTAATAGACAAAGAATGCTGTTCAAGCTTTGATTGAGAAGCACCAAAGAATACCGGGAAACATTATGAGTGCTCTGTTAGATCGTTTTCATTGATAACAAAGGGTCAACTAGAACATGATTTAATACATTTATATTAAATGTTTGCATCTAAGGTACTGTCTTCTGAATTTTGTAGGTCCTACAATTAGTATTTTTTAAAAAATCATGTTAATAAGCATCTTTCACAGAACTCATTTGTTTAAAATTGTATTGTAAATTTTGTTTTTGCAATTGTGTCAAATACTAACAAATTACATGCCTAATAATTCAGAAAAAGATGTTTTATTTGTAAATTCCTAATAATGTATGCTAAACATATAGATGCTTAATTAGCAGTTTAGGTTAAACAAACGTTCCTGGATAATGCATTAAATTTCTGTATCTTTTGCCTTTAGCTGATTTTGAGAGATGGCATAAGCTAGGGGTTAGCATAGTTGCTTAAGTTAGAAAAAACATGCTGTTGTCTGTCCCTCATTCCCTTCTTGACCTTGGGCAAGTCACGTGATGTTTTTATGTCTCAACAATTCACTTTTTAAAAACATCACATATGAATAATATTATTTTAAGTTCTTTATATTTTCTGTGATTGATAACTATTGAACCAAAATTACAACAGAATCAATTTAAACAATGTCAAAATCCTTTAGGAGTTATGTGTATATTTTCTCCATTGTGTGTTTAAATTGTGTCTTCAGGTATCATGTCCAGTTGCCAAGCACAATGAAAAAGATGTATTGTTTTTTTAAATGGAGTAAAAAAAGAAACTAGGAAAACTAAAATTTCTAATTATTACTTTTAGTATGATATTTTTAACAAGAGTCTATAAAAAAACAATATAGGTTGTGCTGTGCATTCTCAGCTCTATACTATGGTCTTAATAATGCCAGGTTAAAAATCACTGTTGTGCTCTGCATTTCGTGTGCTAGAAGCTGATTCTAGACTGAAGAAAGCAGAGTTCTCTACTTTTGCTCAGTATTGAGGCTTACCCAGTTTGACTTTGCAGCCAATGAAGTGGTTTATTGCTTCAATAAAAATGTACTTGAATAATGAATTTATTTATTTTTGTTTTGTTTTGTTTTTATTTAGAGATGGGTTTTTGCCATGTTGGCCAGGCCAGTCTCAAACTCCTGACCTCAGGTGATCCACCCACCTCAGCCTCCCAAAGTGCTGGGATTACAGGCAGGAGCCACTGCGCCTGGCCTGAATGATGGATTTATGTGAACACAAAGCCCTCTGAAAAATTAATGATTTTCAATTGTTGTCTTCTTGAAAACTGAATTTAAGTGCTATTTAAACAGAAAAGTATCAGAAATCCAATGCAGTATCTCTCTCTTCCTTTTTTAAATGTTAAATTACTAAGGTTTTTGTATAGCTTTTGTATTGTGTGTATTTATGACGTGAAATGTATATAAAATTAAACAATGTGAAAATAAACCTGAACTGCAGTTAATTTTCTTGTGAAATTACATGTTACATTTTAAAAATCTTTTTTTCTTTTTTTTTTTTGAGACAGAGTCTCACTCTGTTGCCCAGGCTGGAGTGTAGTGGTGCGATCTTGGCTCACTGCAATTTCTGCCTCCTGGGTTCAAGCCTTGCTCCTGCCCCAGCCTCCTGAGTGGCTGGAATTACATATGTGTGCCACCATACCTGATTAATTTTTGTATTTTTAGTGGAGACAAGATTTCACCATGTTGGCCAGGCTGGTCTTGAACTCCTGACCTCAAGTGATCCACCTGCCTCAGCCTCAGCCTCCCAATGTGCTGGGATTACAGGCATGAGCCACTGCGTCCACCCTAAATAATTATTTTAAATTGATTTTTTTGTTGTACTCTTAACGTAGTTCTTACCTACAATCATGTTATTTTATCTAGCCACAATGAAGAAACCTTACTTTCCAGTGTAATAAATATATTTTAATTTTGTGGTCAATGAGAAGAGTCAATTATGATTATTTGAACTCCCCCCACCCCATCAGTGAACAGTGTTTGGTTCAAAATTGATGAAGTATTTCAGAATAGATGATCCTAAAATGAATGAGAAATTTGTTTTGGGCCAACTACTGAGTTTTAAAGACTGAAGTTAGCCGAGAGTGGTGATGTGCACCTATAGTCTCAGCTACTTGGAAGGCTGAGGTGGGAGGATTACTTGAGCCCAGGAGTTCAAGGCTGCAATGAGTTGTGATTGTGCCACTGTGCAGCCTGGGTGATAGCGCAAGCCCCTGGCTCTGTTAATAAAGACTAAAGAAAGAACATCGTCGATTGCTAATGTGGCAAAAGCATTGTTTTTACAGTGTTTAAGTTTTGCTGCTTTAATTAAAACCTTTTTTTAAAAGCCTGATACTCAGACTAACATCAGTGCTGCTTGTCTCAGTTGTTAAGATCTTTGTCTTTGCTATTTGACTTTGATTCCCGTAAGAGTCAGAGAATGTGACTAAATAGAGAAATATGGCTGGGCATGATGGCACACGCCTGTAATCCCAGCACCTTGGGAGGATTGCTTGAGGCCAGGAGTTTGAGACCACCTGGGCAACTTAACAAGACCCCTTTAAAATTTTTTTTCAAATTAAGCTGGGTGCAGTGGCTCACACCTGTCATCTCAACACTTTGAGAGGCTGAGTCAGTTGGGTCACTTGAGTCCAGGAGTTCAAAGCCAGCCTGGGCAAAACCCTGTCTCTATAAGAAAACCCCACAAAAATCAGCTGAATGTGGTGATGAACACCTGCGCTTACAGCTACTTGAGAGGCTGAGGTGGGAGGTTGATCCTGGAGAGGTTAGGGCTGCAGTGAGCCGTGACTGTCCCACTGCACTCCAGCCTTGGCAACAGAATGAGACCCTGTCTCTAAATAAATAAATAAATAAAAGTAATGGAAAGAATGTGTATTAGGTCTTTTTTTTCATAATTTTTCTTTCCCTTCTTAATTAATCACTTCTAGTCACGTGTTTTGATCCTCTTGAGGAGTGTTCACAGTCAGAACCTGATCCAGGCATGAAGGGCCTCTCTCCAGAAGCATAAACATAGCACATTTACGGGAAATTTTTCTTACTCGTTTTTAACTTTCATTCTGAAACAATTTGAAGCTTACAGAAACGTTGCAATTACAGTGCAGAGTACTCCCATATACTCTTCACCCAGATTCACCGATGTAATACGTCACATTTGTTTTATTCTTTTCACATTCCTGTTGCCCTTGCTGTCTCCACATATATTCCTATACTTTTTCTCCCGGATCATCTGATAGTAAATTGCAAATCCCATGCCCCTTATTGTTATCTGGACTGTGAGATCCATTTACAGAGCCACAAGACAATGATCACAAAAATCAGGAAAATCAGGATGGATATAATAAATATGGTCTAAATAAAAGTTATTATCTATAGACCATATTTAAATATTACCAGTTGTCTCAGTAATATCATTTACATCACTTTTTCTTCTTGATTCATCCAAGAAAAGAGCACACACTGCGTCTAGTTTTCCTATTTCTTTAGTCATCTTTAAGCTGGAATGATTCCTCAGCGCTTTTTTGTCTTTAATGATAGTGACCTTTTGGGTGAGGGGGGACCATTTGTTTTGCGGGTAAGTGTCAGTTTGTTTTTGCCTCACATTTCATTATGAGTTGATTCAGACCATGCATTATTTTAGAAATACAACATGAATGATGCTGTGGCTCTCTCCAGGGTGTCACATCAGGAGGCACGTATGTCAGTCTGTGTCATTAGTAGTGGCAGTAACTTTGATCACTTGCTTGAGATGGCATTCGCCAGATTCCTTCCCTGTAGTTATCATTTTTCCCTTTGTAATAAGGAAACTTACTTTGGAATTCTTAGAGACTGTGTACAGTCATGCATTGCTTCATGATGGGAATGTATTTTAGAAATGCATCCTTAGGCGATTTTATCATTGCGTGAACATTATAAAGTGTACTTACACAAAGCTAAATGTATAGCCTAATACACACCTAGGCTGTATGGTATAACCTGTTGGTTCTAGTCTACAAGCCTGAACAGCATGTGACTGTACTGAATATTGTGGGCAACTACAACACAATAGTATTTGTGTATTTAAACACAGCTAAACATAGAAAAAGTACAGTAAGAATAAGGTATTATAATCTTATGGGACCATTGTTAAATATGCAGTTTGTTCACTGAAACGTCACTGTGTAGCACATAAATGCATATAACTGTTCCTCATCAAACTTTAACTCGTTAACTTGTTTTAGCATGTTTTGAATTGATTTTTTTGTGAATAAATTATTACTCGGGTTCAAGAGTGATTTTTCTCTTATCCTGTATTTACTAGTTGGCTTTTTTTTTTTTTTTTTTTTGACAGAGTCTCACTCTGTTGCATACAGTGGTGTGATCTCAGCTCACTGCAGCCTCCTGAGTTCAAGCAATTCTCATCTCTCAGCTTTCCAAGTAGCTGGGACTACAGGCGTGCACCACCACACCCGGCTCCACATTACCACCTTCCCCCAAAGCCAACCCAACCCAACCAAAACCCTGGTTAAGGCCAATTTGTGTTTACATATCCTAAGGGAATTTTCTTTCTGTATCCCAGCATCAAGATTAGGACAAGAAGGTTGCAGTTACCAGTTCAGTCAAGCTGTGTGAGGGTAGCTGCCCTCTGGGCTGCAGCTTTCTCGTTTTGGAAGACTTAGGAGTTTTTTCCTGTGCCCTATGCAGCGAAGAACAAAGAAACTAGTGGCTGACAATTTGATGAGGATCAGGTATGCACATAGCTTCAAAGTATTTTTCCGTAAAGTCCTTATTCATTATAAAGGGAAAATAACTTGATAGAGGAGAAACCTGGTGGATGCCATCTTAATCAAGCGATCAAAGTTACCACCACGACTAATGACACAAACCAACATTATATGCCTCCTGATGTGATGTGACGTTCTAGAAAGAGCACAGTATCATTTATACGGCATTTCTGCCAGCAAAGCATAACCTGCATTTTTGTGTTAAAGTGAAGTTGATTACACCTAGCATTGTTAAAAATGATTTTGGAGTTTTCTCTTCATAAAATTTTAAGGTTGTAAAGTTGACAGTCTGTTTTTAATTCACTTTTACAAGTTGTAAATGTTTGCAAATATGTTTTTTTTTTTTTTTCCTGTAAGATTTATTTCCTAGTTGGTTAACCTAGATAAATTCATTCCCCAAAGGTTACTTTGTTATGGTACCTGTACAGTAAATAATCTATAAGGATTAGACTTGACGTAATTTGATGTTTATTTTACATATTTATAAACATTTTTGACTCAAATTTTGAAAAAGTTTTTCCTAAAGTTTTCTGGTGGATGTGCTGTCTCTTAAAATTCTCTTCAGCTGTCAATTGATTTCCTTATTTATTTAGCTATTGAAAAGTTCTTTATAATAGTTTGTATTGATAAACTAAGTGCTTTTACTCTTACAATAAAAATATACACTTATATTTCCACTCACAATGCACTTAAGAAAGTTTTCAATCCTGGTTACATTTAAAATAGTTACTGAGGCTGGGAACCATGGCTAATGCCTGTAATCCCAGTAGTTTGGGAGGCCGAGGTGAGCGGATCACCTGAGGTCAGGAGTTTGAGACCAGCCTGACCAACATGGAGAAACCCCATCTCTACTAAAAATACAAAATTAGCCAGATGTGGTGGCACATGCCTGTAATTCCAGTTACTTGGGAGGCTGAGGCAGGAGAATCGCTTGAACCCGGGAGGCCGAGGTTGTGGTAAGCCAAGATCACACCATTGCATTCTAGCCTGGGCAACAAGAGAGAAACTCTATCTCAAAAAAAAAAAAAAAGGTACCTATATTTGTAAGTAATTATTTGGATATTGACAATATCTGAATCAAAACGCCATTGATAGCATCTACTACAGCTGAACATTCACACATTGCCTGAAACAGGAAAGGAGGGCTTATGTCCTCCAATAGGCGTGTTCATAGCAGTTTAGTCATAAAATCCGCAAACTGCCTATCAACAGTAGTGTCTCTCAATAGGATAATGGATAAGGGCGTTTTAGTATATTTATACAATCAAGCAGTGGAAAAAAGTAAACTATTGCTTTATGCACCAACATGGCTAAATATCACAGACTTATTGATAAATTAAGTCAGAAATGAAAGGCTGAAAATTGTATGAACCATGTATGTGAAGTCAAGAATAGACAAGACCAACCTATAGTGACAGATGTCAGAATGATGATTACCTTTAGAGTTCATTGAGTGCAGAAGATGGATGTAGCCTTCTGGGATGTTGAAAATATTCTCTATATTGATTTGAGTATGAGTTAAAAGGATCTATACCTGTCTAGAAAGTTATCAAGTTGTGCAGTTAAGATCTATGTATTTTACTCTATGTAATCTATACCATACTTCAATTAAAAAATCTGAATGTCTTTGTTATTGCTTAATGTTGTTATATTGATTAGGTTTTAGTCTAAAATATCACACTTGATTGATCACACAAAAATTCATGAGATGCCAGATAGGTGTTCAGTTATTTACTCTTGGGTCAAGGTAAAGTCAAATGTTGAATTTTGGCCAAATGCTAAGATGTTGGCATAAAATCAGTCAAGCAAAGCCATGAGAAAGAATAGGAAAATCGCAGAAAGACATATGTGTATGTGTGAACTCAAAGTAAAATAAAAGACACCATAAATCAATGGGAAAAACTGATTATTTGGTAAGTGTTGTTGGGGAAACTGGCAGAAATATGAAGAAAAATAAAATTGATTCCTACCTCACATTACTTGCAAAGGTGAACTCCATATGGATGAAAAATCAAAGGTGAACAGTACAACTGTAAAGTTAATTAAAAAAATGTAGGAACGTTCTGTGACCCAGACATGAGAAGGGACTTCTTGAACAAAACCTCAAAAGATTATAGCATAAGGCCAAAAAAAGAGGATGGGTTTGTTCACAACAAAATTATGGATGAAGTTAACAGACTGAGGGAAGTTATTTACAATTTTCTGAAATTGACAAAGGGCCAATACCTACAGATACAAGAAACTTCAACAAATCAAAAGAAGCAAAAATCAGGCCAGGGGCACTTGCTCATGCATATAATCCCAGCACTTTGGAAGGCCAAGGTGGGAGGATCATTTGAGCCCAGGAGTTCAAGACCGGCTTTCACAACAGGGTGAAACCCCATCTTTACTAAAAATGTAGAAAATAACCAAGTGTGGTGGTGCACGTCTGTAGTCCCAGCTACTTGGGAGGCTGAGGTGGGAAGATCACCTGAGCCTGGGAGGTCGAGGCTGCAGTGAGCTGTGATCATGCCTCTGCACTCCAACCTGGGTGACAGAGTGAGACCCTGTCTCAAAAAAAGATAAAAGAAAAGAAAAGGGAAAAGACAGAAATATCAAGACAAAAGACAGTTTATAGAAGAGGAAACCTAAGAGGCCAAAAGCATGTGAAGAGATGTTTAAATCTTTTAGTTAACCCAAAAGATGCAAATTTAAACAATAATGATGTATTATTTTAGACTGGCAACAATCAGAAAGGCGGAGAATAGGCAGGATTGTAGTGCTATGGAATATAGGAACCTGAGGCACTCCTGCAGTTCTACAGAGCAATGTGCTAATACCTAATTGTATTGAGCGTGTGCGTACCCAGTGACCCAGCAGTTTCACGCCCAGATGGATACTCCAAAAAATTCTCACACGGGTCTGTAAGGGGACATAGAAGAGTAGGTTCATTACAGTGTTGTTCACAGTAGAGCAGAGATGATGCTAACCTGATTGTCCATGTTCTAAAAATGTACGTGCCTACATATGGTATTGCAAAACAGTTGGAAGAAACTGGATGCAAACAAAGCAATATGAATAGCCCTTTGAACAAAGAAAGAGTAAGGAACATAATCAGTTACGCAATACATGCATTCAAAAATAGCACGTATTTTGTAAAAACATCCAAAATAAGAGGATACACATTGAAAACACTGGAATGCTGGGTTGTTTTTGCCAAGTGAAGAGTAGGGACTGGGGAGTAGTCTCACTGTGTGGAAAACACATTTGCAATTAACTTCCAATTTTCAGAACGATTTATCTCCTCCCTTTCTGCTGTGTTGAATGTCCAAACAAGAGCCTCTCTGATTCAATTTCCCTAGGATGTGAACCGAAGTTTTCCTTCCCAGGACTTGATGAATCTCACTCTCTGGCCACACTCCTCAATCGTGCTGTCTAAGGCACTTGGAGCCCTCGTCCTGACCTTCAGATTTCTGCTGTGGGACTCAGTGTACTCTCTGCGGACATCATTCTCTAGGGCATTTAAGGCTCAGTTTTCCCTGATGCTCTATCACCCTTTTCCCACCAAATCTGTGGACATAGCGCTTCCACTGACATCTCCCATTCTCTTTGCCTTTCATTCTATACTTTTAAAAACATTTCATTACCATCACTTTTTGAAGTTTTAAGAGGAAGCAGAGATTACGAGTTAAATTTTTGGGCGTAAGTGCCCTGGAAGCTGGAAACTCATCCTTTGGAAGAATATTTTTTAAACCTGTGCTTTTCAGAACGTACAGGATTCCCAAAGTGCCTTCTAACTTTCCAACGGTCATAATTATACAATCTTAACTAAGATCATTGAGTCATGTGGGGGAGTTGTAGCTTAATTCCTCTTTAATTATTTTTAGAATTGGTAATCCAGGTGGAAGATGCTTAGAACCTGGATCTAGACAGTTGCAATAAGTAGAGAAAGGAGGAGCACATGAGAGACTAAGGAGGTAGAAATGGGACAAATTACAAAAGGTGACGAAGGATGACTCTAGATAGCTCTTACAACTGCCATTTGTGGAAAAAGGCATTATAGAAGGAGGAACTGATGAGGATGTTTTAAAACGTAGTTTTATTACTATTCAGATGTGGTGAGGCCAATAGAGCAGAAGATGATTGCCATCAAAAAGGGCTTGATATACTTGTAGATCCCAAGAGTGGGGAGGATGCCATACCAGGGGAGGATACCTGAGAAGCACCAGGGTCTATAAGGAGGCAGAGGGAGGATGGGTTGGGGACTATGGGCAAGAGTCCATAGTCTTACGGCTTTTGAGGGAGGGAAATCATATTATGATTTTTGAGGGAAGGGACAGATGAGGCAGAGTAAGCAGGCTTAGGATTGGCTGGTGTGAATCATTTCAGTGGACTCTGGGGCACTGGGCTGTCCTTCATTGCCTTGTAGTTGACCCTGGGTGATTATGGCAGGGGAATAGTGGTCCTGAGTAAGAGCCTGATAGAGATGGTGGGGCTGATAGAGTTTATCAGTTTGGGCTTGAAGGGTGTGCGCTAGGATGAGTTGTTTGGTATCTCCAGGATTTAGGTGACCCTCAGAGGGACAATGCCTCCAGGGTCAGCAAGACCCCAGTATGTCATCTCATCAAAATACAGTGAAAAATAAAAAAGAAAAAGAAGACATGACGAATACAGCGAGGAGAGCTGAACCCATCTGCACATGCTGAGTTTCAGGTGTCTTGTCTGTGAGCCTTCAACAGGAGATGTCTGTAAGTGGTTGGAGCTCATTTTCAGCTCAGCAGAGAGGTTTACTCTGGAGACTTAAATTTGGGGACCAGCTAGAAGAAGCAGTGACAATCAGGAGTTTGCATAAGGAGGGGAAGAGGAGAAGCCCCAGTGGTTCAGGAAGAAAGCAGAAAGATCTCACAAAGGAGACAGACCAGGAGGGTGCCAGCACTTGAGGGTGGTGTGGTAGACAGGTGGAGGTGACCACGTACCACTGTGCAGGCACTCCAGCAGCGCTCTCCTCTAGCAGAAGGAAGTGGCAGAGGGAAAGGAAGTTGGGAGAGTAACCAGGGCATCGTTGGTGGGGCTCAAGCCTATTTAGGTGCAACCTCTCAGGAATCCTTGTGCCTTTCCTCAGTCAGGGTCACTGTCTTAGCTGAGAGTCTTCTACTGGTCTTCTACTTTTCTTTTCTTTTCTTTAAAAAAAAATGGGGGTAGAGTGCACATAATATAAAACTTGCCACCTTTGCCATTTTTAGGCATATGGTTCAGTAGTGTTACCTGTAGACATTTTTCACCTTGCAAAACTGAAACTCCATACCCATTGAACACCAACTTTCCATTCTCCCTTCCCCTAACCCTGGCAACCATCATTCCCATCATTCTAGTTTTTACTTCTGAGAGTTTGACAACTTTAGGTGCCTTATATACGTGGAATCTTGTAGCGTTTGTCTTTCTGTGACTGGCTTATTTCACTTAATGTCCTCCAGGCTCATCCATGTTGTAGCATGTGTCAGAATTTCATTCCTTTTTAAGGTTGAATAATATTCCATTGTACTGATATATGACATTTTCTCTATTCATTCATCTGTTGATGGATACCTAGTTTGCTTTTACCTTTTAACTAATGTGAATGATGCTGCTATGAACATGAGTGTGTGAATATCTCTTCAAGACCCTGCTTTCAATTCTTTGAATTGAAAAGAAGTGGGCATATACCCAGCCCCCTAAAATCCCACTCACATCAGTGGTGAGTGGTCTTCCTAGAATTTGGAGATGAACAGGGTTGACTTTTGTAGTTCTGTAGTTCTCCTGCCTTCGTTCACATCTCTGGCTCCCCTGTTAATATTTAATCTGGCACCTGTATTAGTCAATTTTCATGATGTGGATAAAGACATACCCAAGAATGGTTAATTTATAAAAGAAAAGAAGTGAAATCAACTCAGTTCCACGCAGGATCATATGGAAATTTTAATTTTTTAAGGATCTTCCATACTGTTTTTTTCCTGCCCTTCTCCTTTTATGAAATGGTGTGACAAGAACAGGCGTTTTAAATGGCAAAAACTGTTAAAAGACAAAATAACAATAAATTTAGTTTTGCAGATCTTAATTGGCTTTAATTGCCATTCAAAAATTGGGAAACGGTTCGGACCAAAAATGGTTCAGAACGCTCCACCCCACCATATGTTGGAATTATATTAATAGCCAGAGGGAAAAACGTGATGCAGTAAACGGAAGCGAGGTAGGGAGACAGCCAGATCCATGACGATCGGTCGGCTTGGTGTCTGTCTTACTGGGACACGGTTGGAAGAGCTGGCCGCCTGGGACTGGCTGAGATGCACACTCCAGGCTGGGATTCAGTCAGTTTCCACAATTTGCTATGTACGGAGAAGCCCTTAGGCCAAACTTAATTCGATATCACGCGAATGTTTTCTTCCAGAGGAGTGAAAGGGAACTTGGTAATGAAAAGGTACAAGTGGATAAAAAGTCAAGGAAAAGATCAAGGTGAATGACATGAGGAGAAAAGACAGCAGGGACCAAACTCAAGGTGACCAAACAAACAAAAAACAAAACAAAAAGTTCAGTTCTGAGATGGAAGAAACTTCGTGGTAGCAAGCCCAGATTCAATATAATAACCAAGAGCCTTTTTAAAAATTGTTCTTCCATACACATGAAGTTGAAATCGTGAAAACTACAGAATAAAAAACACTGAGTTTTAGAATCTGAGCAGGGCCTTCACATTTCCCAGCCCACATCACTTCCTTTGTTGCTGAGAAGATGTGTTTTTTTCTTAATTTGTTTCTTGAAATGTGAACGAGAGAATAGGGGGTGACCTATAAAGTCGAGGTGGAGACTAAGGGACTGGGTGACAATGGCACCTGTTACGAAGACGTTTCCGGGGCAGCTTCCCTAGAACACAAACTCCTTTCCTCCTGCCTTCTGTCACATCTCTGGCTCCCCTGTTAATATTTAATTTGGCACCTGTATTAGTCAGTTTTCGTGGTGCTGCTGAAGACATACCAAGACTGGTTAATTTATAAAGGAAAGAAGTGTAATAAACTCAGTTCCCCGTGGCTGGGGAGGCCTCACAATCGTGGCGGTAGGGTAAAGGCACGTCTCACATGGCAGCAGGCAAGAGAAAACAGAACCAAGCAAAAGGGCTTACTGCTTATAAAACCATCAGATCTCCCGAGACTTACTCACTGCCTCGACAACGGTATGGGGGAAACTGACCCCACAATTCGATTATCTCCCATCGGGTCCCTCCTACAGCACCAGGGAGTTATGGGAGCTACAATTCAAGATGAGAGTTGGATGGGGACACAGCCAGGCCCTATCAGCACCTGACAACCCACTCTCTCCATGGGCCAGCGTGTACCTCCCTGGGCGCTGCCTCTGTGCCCGCCCGAGACACTCTGGGTCCTTCTTCCTCATCTCTGGCCCACTGAGCCCTTGCCAACTCCGGCGAGGCTGGACCCAGAGCCCACCCACTGTCAGGGCTTTGAGTGCCGACTCCTCAGGCGGCTTTCCTGCCCACACACGCCAGGAACCACCGGCCCCACCGCCTGAGTCCTGCGGGCTCGGTCCTCACAGCTCCACCTCTGCAATGCGGGACTCGGGTTCCTCCACTGCCCCGCGCTGCGGGATGGACAGAGTCCGGGAAGGACCCGCTCTTGGCGGAGAACTTGGTTCCAGGACCTTTGCTTGCAGCTCTTGCCAGGTTGAGATCCTAGATTTGCAAAAGGAGGCCTGACTTGGGAATTTGGTAGTAGAGGCTGGAAGGGCTGAAATGTTCAGCCCAGGGTTGGAAGAAATCGTATGTATGCAGGTATTGGATTGATGGATTGGTGTGTGTGCTTTTCTCCTTGAGGAATACGGGGATCAAATCTCAAGACTGAAGCCTAAAGTTCATGTTATGAAATAACGAAGTGTTTTTCTCCCCTTCTTTAAAGACGTATCTAATATGTTCGTATTTGTTGTGTATACAACTTTTCTGGAAAAATACACGAAAAATATTTCCAGTGATTACTCTGGGGAATAGGGATGGTGGGAGAGAAACTTACTTTTTTCTTTGCAACCTCTATATTGCTTGAATTTATGATAATGCATTTATTTTATGAAAAAGGGAAACAAGAATGCCCAAAATTTAATTTTAAGGTGTTAAAGTTTCCTACAAGTAAACCCTGTTCATCTCCCACAAATTTTAGTAAGACCACTTACCACTGATGTGAGAGGGATTTTAGGGGATTGGGGACAGGGGATTTGTTTGTTTTTTGAAGAAATCAAGGAAAGATTTATGTCTAGCTGGGCTAGAGGCAGAGCCCAGACAGCACCCATAGGCCTTCTAGGCAATTCTTTTCTTTTTTTCCTTTTTTTTTTTTTTATAAAAAAAAAGATGATGGCCTCAAACTCCTGAGCTAACGAGATCCTCACTCCTCAGCTCCCTGAGTAGCTGGGACTGCACGTGCATTCAAAGAAATTGTTGAACTGAATGAATTCGGCAGAAGCTAGCGTCTGGAGACCATGATCATCAAGTAAACATTGTGCTTGTGGGAATTTGTAGGTTTCTGTCTTACTTAACTTTCCCAGCAACTCTGCAAAATAGGTATTAGTGATATCTCCATTTTACATACGAGGAACCTGAAGCTTAGAGTTTACACAATTTTCTAAAGTCCACACAAGGGCAAAAGAGCAGACTTGGGATTTGAACCTGCTGAGTCCCTACACTTTTGACTATGTTATACGTCCACATCTTTTATGATCTGTGTTTGATAGTTCTCTTGAAATGCAACATCTGGAGTTGATATCATAGTCCCAATATCATTGGACTGGTACTGAATACAATAATACTTTGTCTTTTCTTGACCTGGCTGTTCTTATTAATGAACTCACCTGACACAATTGGCTTACCTGGAGTCTATAGTCAAGATGAAAGTCCCAGATCTTAAGCCAGGCATGGTGGCTCACTCCTGTAATCCTAGCACTTTGGGAGGCTGAAGTGGGTGGATCACATGAGGTCAGGAGTTCGAGACCACCCTGGCCAACATGGTGAAACCATGTCTCTACTAAAAATACAAAAAAATTAGCCAGGTGTGATGTTAGGCACCTCTAATCCCAGTTACTGAAGAGGCTGAGGCAGGAGAATCGCTGGAACCTGGGAGGTGAAGGTTATAGTGAGCTGAGATCATGCCAGTGCACTCCAGCCTGTGGGACAGAGCGAAATCTGTCTGAAACAAACAAAGATCTCAGATCTTTTCACAAGAGCTGTTGTAAACCCATAGGTCATCTACAAAAGGCCGGGTGAGGGGGGTGAGAATTCATTCCCCTGAGAATTGTACTAGATGTTGTTGATCGTCTAACCCAGAGTCATTCTTTTCTTCTCTTCTTCCTAACAAAACCCTACTTTTTTGCAGGTATCTGCCCCTCCTCCAGGAACCCTGTGTGTCTTAAGAAATACTGACTCCACTTGCAATTCCAGGGGTAGCCTGATTGATCTAAAGGCAATCTTGTGCCTTTGACTCATTAATAAATAATTTTGGCCCAGGAGATAGAAGGAGAGCTGGGCTGGAGCCTTCTGGGAAAGCTTTTCCTCCCTTTTCTGGGTGAACTCCTGGAAACGACCCTTTCTTTCTGTGGATTTATTGCACATGGATGTAAGCCCTGGATCTGCTGTGGGCATGCCATTCCCAACCTGGGATGAAGCCTGCATCACCACAGGAGGCCAGAGAGATTTCAGAAAAATAGAGATAAGGCCATTGGATTAAGTCAACCCTTTGGACCATTTTATACCTTGACTTCTAGCTATGTGAGCCAATGCATTTCTGTCTTGTTTAAACCTTTTCGGATTGAGGGTTTTTTTTTTTTTTAATTACTTGTATCCACATGTTCTGACTAATGTGGCTATCAAATGATGTAACACTTAGTTGTTATGTATTAGTTTTCTTTCCCTCTTACCTGGGGAAGGTAGCATGGTGTGGTGGTTGTGTGCACTAGCTTTGCATTTCAAGGTTCCCAGATAGTTTCCTAGCTCCACCTCCTCTAAGTTGTGTGATCTTGCGCAGAATTACTTACCCTCCAAGCCACAGGTCACTTCTACGAAAAGAAGGGTAATCAAAATTCCTGTCTCATAGGTTTGCCCAGAGGATCAATGAAGTCATCCATGTAAAGTAACAGTCCCCAACCATTCTGGCACCAGGGACCAGTTTTGCGGAAAACAGTTTTTCCATGGACTGAGGGCTGTAGGGGGTGGAAGGAGTGAAGGACAGTTTCAGAATAAAACTGTTCCACCTCAGATCGTTCAGATCATCAGGCATTAGATTCTCATAAGGAACACGCAACCCTGATCCCTTGCATGCACAGTTCACAACATGGGAATCTAATGCTGCTGCTCATCTGACAGGAGGAGAGCTCAAGTGGTGGATCCCGCTGCTCACCTCCTGCTGTGTGGCTGGTTCCTACCGGCCAGCAACCGGGCACTGGGGACCTTTGATGTAAAGGGGTTAGTGGTTTATGCAATCTAGCGGCATGATGTACAAAGCACAAAATGCAGGGCCAGGCTCATGAGAAGCGCTTGGTATTCAGTACATTTCAGCTATTATTACTCACTTTCCGGCGTGTGTGAGAACGTTGCAGCTTAACTGTTGGTTTTACATTAAATCCTTCACTTTTTCTGGGTTATGTTTTATATTCTTTATTTTACCCTATCATTTCAAGCCGTAGTGATCTCTCTGACTCTTATCATCCAACATGCTGAAATTTCTTTTTTCGAATATAATGATGTATTTATTTTAACAGCTTGCTTTTGATTGTGATGTTTCTTAAAGTTTTGGTTCATCTACAGATTCATATGCACATCTCCTCTTGAGCTCGCTCTGAGCTGTTAGTAAAAGGGCCGGTATGGCCCCTTCATCCTGCCAATAGAGATTTCCTTTGAATGTTATTTGACCCAATCTGATTTCAAACCTTTTCACCTGATTCCCACTTGCAGGTTCTACCCTTTTTAGAGTCTGTTGGAAGAAAACTTTCATTAAGCACCTGCTATATGCTAGGCTTGGTGCTAGATGCTTTATGTCTTACACCTTTTAATCCTCACCCGAAGCGTTCTGTAAACACAGAAGGAACTTGAAGCTCAAAGAGGTTAAACAACTTGCTAGCAAAGAGCTGATCTCTGCAAAAGCCCATGACTTTCCATCACTACCAATGCTGCCTCTGATTCCAGTGGTGCTGATGGCCTTAGAGGGCTGTAAATGGTCTCTCTGGGTGTTGTAGAGATTCAGCATCAGGTACACCAGTCCCCTAAAGGATGAGGCGCTCCTGTCCCCAGCTGCTGCAGGCTCAGAGCTGGGCAGATCCCCTGACCCTGCTCTCTGCTGAGGGGTTGCAGCATTACCCAAGGGCACAACACTCTCCCGGCATACAGTTATATCCAGCGACTGGTCCATGAGGAGCAGAACAAAGGCCTGGCTCTTTCCTCAATTTAGCAGGTCTTTAAAGGGCCACCCCATTCCAGACCTCCCCATGGGATCAGCTGGAAGAGGCCTCTAGTTCAATCTCCTCCGAGTTCAACATCTCCTCCATTCCCTCATGATCAAGAGCCGGTAACCCTCTGCATGCTAATCTCCATCTCAGAAACCAGCCAGGCTGCTTGTCCAGCTCTGTGAATGTATCCCGCTTCCAGCTTTTACCCAGACTCCGTGTACCCTAGTTCTGAACATGGAATCCCCTATCCTGCTTCCCTTCTTTATCCTTCATTTTCAGCTTCACGTACCTGTGGATCCACTGCCTGCCCACCTGCTGGAGCCACGAACATTGCCTGCTCCCAGTCTTCCTGATTTGGCATATGGTTCTTCCAGATCTGCTGTTAATTTAACAGCCTCCAAAAAAGAAGTGAGATGTATGGTATATATAACTCCTTAGCGAGTTGATGCTGGTTTTAGCTGATCACCTCTTCCTTCCTTAAGTGATCACAAACCATCTGTTTGATCAACAGAGCTAGAAATATTCTAAGCAGGGTTTCTACATGTTAAAATGACTCACTTGGCACTCAATATCTGCATTTTCTTTCTCAATTGTTTTTATGTTCTCGGAATCCACCTCTGCGTCTTTTTGAAAATTTAGACACTTATGGAAGTTCCCCTTGTAAATTCGATCCCAGACTGCTGCCCAGTGTTCCTGGGATATTAGTAAATGATAAGCTTTACTTCACTGGGACCTGGAAACTTGAAAACATCCAAAGCAATAAGAAATTATCATGTTTTGACAAATATATCTTACGCATCAACTCATTTGAAGAAGGTTTATTAATACTTTTCTAGTTTTCAGCCTTTTTTTTTGTTTTGAGGCAGAGTCTCTTTCTGTCATCCAGGCAGAGTGCAGTGGCAAGATCTCAGCTCACTGCAACCTCCACCTCCCGGGTCAAGTGATTCTCCTACCTCAGCCTCCCTAGTAGCTGGGACTACAGGCGCTCGCCACCATGCCTGGCTAATCTTTGTATGTTTTGTAGAGACAGGGTTTTACCATGTTGGCCAGGCTGGTCTTTAACTCATGGCCTTAAGTGGCCTCCCAAAGTGTTGGGATTACAGGCGTGAGCCACTGCGCCCAGCTTTAAGATTTTTTTTCTTTATTGTTTTTATTTTTTTAGAGACAGTGTCTTGCTCTGTCATTCAGGGTGGAATGTAGTGGTATGATCCTGGCTCACTGCAGCCTTGAACTCCTGGGTTTAAGTGATTCTCCTGCCTCAACCTCCCAAGTACTTGGGACTGCAGGCATGTGCCTCTATACCCAGATAATTTTTAAAGTGTTTGTAGAGATGGGGTCTTACTATGTTGCCCAGGCTGGTTTTAAACTCCTGGCCTCAAGTACTCATCTTGCCTTGGCCTCCCATAGTGCTGGGATTACAGGTATGAGCCACTGTGCCTGGCTCTATTTTTTATTTTAATTTGAAAATTATTTATCCCTTTTTAAAAATATTTTCAATTTTTTTTTTAGACAGGTCTCACTATGTTGACCAAACTGGTCTTGAACTCCTGGCCTCCAGAAATTCTCCCACCTCAGCCTCCCAAAGTGCTAGGATTACAAGAGTGAGCCACTGCACCCAGCCCCATTGTATTTTTTAAATTTAAAAAATTTTAAATTTATTTTGAAATTTTTTTAGATGGTGGGGGGTGCTCACTATGTTGGCCAGGCTGGTCTTGAACTCTTGGTCTCAAGCAATCTTCCCATCTTGGCCTCCCAAAGTTCTGGGAATTACAGGTGTGAGCCACCAGGCCCAGCTGCCCAGCCCCATTTTCTGATGAAGAAGATGAAATCTAAATTAAAAGTAACTTGTTTCGCTCTGTTATTAAATGTTAGTTTGTTATTAAATGCTTTATATGTGTTATTTAATGCTCTATTATGAAAACTTTAGTATCTACTTACTTCATGGGTACCTTCGTATGCAAAGTTCTTTATAGACATGACCTCTTTCTAATAATCCTATGAAGTAGAAGTGATCATTTCTATTGCAAAATACATGGGATGATTACATTTCTATAGAGAAACAGAAATAGGCTCCCAAAGTTTAAGAACCTTATGCGTGGTCCTGTCAGTAGCTGGGAACCTAGGGGAGGTTCCAGGTTCGGCCCTCTCTGCCTGCCCCAGAGCTGTCTCCCTTCCTCTTGCTACATACTTGTCATTGCTGTGCCACCAAGCATGGGTCTGTCCCTCTCCTCTTCTTGCTGTTTAAAAAGGCTCTTGTAGTGTCTGTGATGGTTAAGTGTCAACTTGACTCAGCCATTAGGTGCCCAGATGTTAGGTCAGATATTCTGGGTGTGTCTGTGAGGGTCTTTCTGGAGGAGATTAACAACTGAGCAAGGCAATCGTCCCTCCCCAGTGTGGGCGGGCCTCCTCCAATTTACTGAAGCCTGAATAAGACAAAAGGTGGCGTAAGGGAGCATTTGCTCTTTCTGCCTGGCTGCTGTCAAGCTGGGACATCTCCTGTACTCGGACTGGTAACTTGCACCACCAATTCTGCTGGTTCTCAGGCCTCAGGCTCAGGCTGGAACTATGTGACAGGTAATCCTGAGTCTCCAGCTGGCCGATGGCGGACGGTGGGGCTTCCCAGGCTCAGAAATGACATGACCCAGTTCTTCATAATAAATGTCTCCCTTTCTCTCTCTCTCTCTATCTATATTTTTCCTGCATTTCTGGAGAACCCTGACTAATACATGATCCTCTGTATCATCTCCTCCTTTGGTGCTTCAGCCTGGAATGCTGATCTAGAGTTCCATGTTGCGTCATTTTGGAACTGGTTGTTGGACATTTGCCATTTTCTTCCGTGTTTCATAAATGTTCTATGAAACATTGAGCTTACCAGTGGGCAATTTATATAACTACATAGGTTTTGATATATGCCTTTCCATTTCTCCATACTTGGTGTTGATATTGTGAGAACTCACGTTTTGAATTCCTCATTCCTTTCAAGTTGTCTTTGTTTTTAGACCCTCCAGATATAGGGCTGTGCCTATTTTTATCTAAAGTCAGGAGTGACTATACTCAGAATTCCCTCGCTTAGCTTTCTGTTTAAAATCTCATCAATTTTCACCTTTCCAACCAGTTCTTTCACAGTTGAGTTAGAATAACAATTTAAATTTATTTTCCTCTATTGACTGAGGGTTATAATTGACTTCCAGACATGTCAAGATTTATAAATTGCATACTTTATTTGTTTGTTCTTTTTGGTCAAGTGAGATCCTCAACAGTTTTCACATTCCAATGACTGCTGTCCATTCTGGGTCAGGGGTTGTGCTTTATAAATTTTGTGTCCTCCTTTACTTGAATTTTCTTAATTTATAAAATATCCTCTCTTTCATTATCTTTTCTGTTACCTCTAAGCTCTTCTTTTTTTCAATACTGTGAAGTACCCCTTTTTCTTAAAAAGGGAGACAGAAAGAAAAAAAGAAAAAGAGAAAAAAGGAAAGAAAAGCTATAAAATGCACAGAAGTAAAAAATAAGTCAGGAGCAAATTTTGAGACCACATTTCCTTCAGCTTGTCAAAATGACATATTTGGGTTCTACCTCATACTAGTTTTCTTTAGGGTTTTGGTGCCTTAAGAACATAGACTATTTGTTTTTTTTTTTTTTTTGAACATAGACTATTTGTGTATTTAATTTTTGTAGAGCTGGGCTGGCCTCTATTATTAGTTATATTGTCCAGAACATGTTGCCCAGTCTGGTCTTAAACTCCTGGCCTCAAGTGATTCTCCTGACTCAGCTTCCCGAAGTGCTGGGATTACAGGTGTGAGCCACCACACCCAGTCAGGACTGTTCCTTCTAAGAAGTTTTATCTACTTGTTAGCATGTCTCAGGTAAACTTTATCCCTCCAATAAACATTTTTGGTTGATGGCATTAAATGACAGTGAAAATAATGCAACTGCGTCCTCAACGATCTTTCTGCAGCAAAACAAGGTTTCCCTTGACCTGCAGACGGTGCATCCGAATGATCTTCCCGAGCACCTGGTACCAGCTTCCGCATAGTAACTTATCGTGACACTCTTCAAAATGTTTTTTTTTTTTTTTTGAGACGGAGTTTCGCTCTTGTTGCCCAGGCTGGAGTGCAATGGCACGACCTCGGCTCACCGCAACCTCCGCCTCCTGGGTTCCAGCAATTCTCCTGCCTCAGCCTCCCGAGTAGCTGCGACTACAGGCACGTGCCACCATGCCCAGCTAATTTTTGTATTTTTAGTAGAGATGAGTTTTCACCATGTTGACCAGGGTGGTCTCGATAACTTGACCTCATGATCCACCCGCCTCGGCCTCCGAAAGTGCTGGGATTATAGGCGTGAGCCACCGTGCCTGGCCTCAAAATGTTTTTTAAACACATTTTTAATTGATACACAATACAACTCATTCTTTTTGAATTGTTCTTTGCTTCTTCTAGCCTTTGGTGGTTGCCAGCGACCGTGGCTTGTGGCCACATCCCCACAATCTCTGCCTCTGTCTTCACGTTGCCTTCTCCTGTGTCCATCTGCTCCACATGATCATATTCCCGTGTGGGGGCTCCACTTTGGCTCCAGGTGACAAAGAAGCAACACTGACCCTGAGTCCACGCAGCTCCTCTCTGCTGCTTATTGACAGAGCTGAGCACGTATGGGAAAGCCAAATGTCACTGCAGGAAACATACCGTTTTCGTTATTACTCTTTTTTGAATTCTGTTACTTCCGCCTGGGTTTGCTTTTTTCCTTGTTTGAGTATGCTGAATCTGTCTGAGTTCTTGGTTGCAAACAACAGAAACCAATTCTAGTTAACATAAGCAGAAAACTTCTTGCAAGAATATTGGATAGCTTGCATAATCAGTGGAAAGTCTAGATTCCTGCGCTTAGAAAAGGTGCAGTAACCAAGGGAATGTGGGAAGCCAAGCAGTCTGCTTCTGACACTACTGCCCTTGTGCATCTGTTCTGTTATAGGATTCTTTGCTTCCCCATCCTTGTGAAGAATCCTATAATGTTGACCGTTGGCAATGGCAAAACAGAGATGAGTGGAAGCTGGTGCCTACATTCCCCTCCTTTCTCTCTGCTGTGGACTGAAAGGCAGTTCCTTTCTGCAACCCTTCTGGAAAATCATGTGTGATGAGTAAAATGTGCTGGGGACCAGCCTGTGGTGTTTCTCTGACACCGAATGGATTCAGTGCCGCTAACACGTTCCATTCCATTGTGTCTCAGCTCCACTTCTTACTTCTTTTCACTTCACCCTCACTGACTGCCCTGGGCTTGCATTTCTCAAATAAAGTATTAGCACCTTAATCCTTGCCTCAGGTTCTGCTTTGAAGGGATCTAAATGCACTGCTTTACAGCAAAGAGTGGGTTTTATGAGGAACGAGCAAACACATGTTCATCAGTTTTCTGAGTAAATCTCTTCAGGAATCTCAGAATTTTGGCTTTCTTTATTTAAAAAGATCCTGCTTTTAAAGTTATGAAGAAAATAACTTTTCTAAAAACAGGCTTATATAATCAGTGTCAGCCTCTGTCTCCTTAAATAACTCAATACCTAGGCCAACACCTCCGGGTGAATTTACTGTGGTCCACAACTGCTTGATGGACCAGTGTGAAGCTCACTTCCACATCAAATTCAACTGGAGATCCAGAGAAAAAGGAGAGAGCTTGCCCTTTACTCCTAACAGAGATTCCAAACAAAGCCAATCTTCCAAAATATATGCCTTTGGTGCTGTAAATTTATAAATTGATCAATCTGAACAGTAAGGATTTATAAGGCTATACTGCCGGCACAAAGTTCAGAGGAGGGAGAAAGTTGGGATCCTGAATTTAAATGGATTATGAATAATACAAATGACTGTTAAGTCTTAAATGGATCAAGAATCATATAAATGACTGTTAACTGGTTGAAATAGGGACAGACGGTCCCATACGGACACCAGCAACTAGGGGCTGGAGAAAACATGTAGTTTTCCAATCCTCATCACGTTCTCATCGGGAAAGGAAAGCAGGTCAGCAGATTCACACGGGCTAATCAAAAGGTAGGCTAAGAGTCATCTCTACGATAGTTACTTTCTCTTAACAATTTTATCATTCTAGCATTTCTTGCTTGATTTTGGAAGTCTAAACTGAAACATTAAATGAGGAATAATAGATGTTTAGCGAAATCATTTAATTCTGTCCCCAACAGCATGTACAGATGTTTCCTACTGAAAAGACAGCTCTAGCCCTTCAAGGCTTCCGCTTCTCTAAGCTCCTCTTGCACGGGTAGCCACCACCACATCATTTAATTAAATGCTGTGCCAGCTTGCCCTGCTCTGCTTTTGTTTTGTTCTTTGATCTTGGCTTCGTAAGTGGAATATAAACCTCTTCAGAGCTGTGATTCTCTAAGTTTCCTTCGCATCCTCTGTGCATACGTATAGTAATGCTTTGGCACATGCTGGATGCTTAACAAGACTATAGAACTGTTGTGAGGATTTCAGAAAGGAAGACAAGTACAGTGCTTTGAAGCAGTGACTGGCATGCGATGAGTGCTTCACAGGTGTTATCTGTTTTCAGTACATTGGAGTCCTCGATGATTTTCAGTGTTTAAAATTAAGCTTTACAAGCATCATCAGGCTACCAGAGAAGGTTGTCCAAACCTTGGAATGGGGCCTGACACTACAAGGGAAGGTCTAGCTGCAGGTCAGCGTGGCGCCCACTGAACTGGAGGGAGATGGTTATGAATGGGCTTCATTAAGACAGCCTGACACACCGACAGCACAGCACAGCCTTGTGTTATAAGTCACAAGAGCCCCATGTAGTGAAAGCTGATTAGTTATTTATAGAAACATCTAGTGATTTTTTTTTTTTTTTTTTTGAGACGGAGTCTCGTTCTGTCGCCCAGGCTGGAGTACAGTGGCATGATCTCAACTTACTGCAACCTCCATCTACCGGGTTCAAGCAATTCTCCTGCCTCAGCCTTCTGAGTAGCTGGGATTATAGGTGTCTGCCATCACACGTAGCTAATTTGTGTATTTTTAGTAGAGACAGGCTTTCACCATGCTGGCCAGACTGGTCTCAAACTCCTGACCTCAAGTGATCCACCTGCCTTGGCCTCCCAAAGTGCTGGGATTACAGGCATGAGACACCGCACCTGGCTGATGTCTAGTGATTTTTAAATGTGTCTTTTAAATTTCTGTCCTGGAGATATTGCTTTTAGGTGATTTTTCTCTTCTTGATTAACAACACAAAGATTTCTATGCAAACTAAAAACATAGAATTGTCATTTTATTTTAAATTAAATAGAGTTGGGATTTCGCTGTGTTGGCTACGACGGTCTCAAACTCCTGGCCTCAAATGATCTTCCTGCCTCAACCTCCCAAAGTGCTGGGATGACAAGCGTGCGCCACCTGGGCCAATTGTCATTTTAATTAACTTGATGCTTAGTTCCATGAAAAGATTGACAGCAATATGCTGTCCTCTTTGGCATTTTGGTGATGTTCTCATAGTTCAAATTTTTAAAATAGTTTACTGTCATATAATTAATATTTTCACATCCTTTGATGGCTTGATAGTGTATGCTGGTGCAAAAGTAATTGTGGCTCTTGTCATTAAAAGTAAAGGCAAAAATCACAATTACTTTTGTACCAACCAGCATTCTTCTCTTCTCAGATTCTCAGCGGAATGCTGGATCCTCTTATGACTCCCAAACTAAGGGAAACAGGGAGAATTTTAACGTTTCTCAGGTCCGCATGCTAACTTAGTACTTGGAGTTTATCTGCAGGCCTCTTTTGTAGAAAAGAGATGTCCTAATATAGTTAACTCTGGAATGAGTTCCTGTCTGCCAGTAATAAAATAAAGGGTAAATATATTATGGGACATTACACCTCAGCATTCCATGCTGTATAAGCATGCCGGAATCTGCCCAGCTTCTGGGGAGGCCTCAGGGAGCTTTTATACTCATGGCAGAAGGTGAAGTGGGAGCAGGCATGTCACATTGCCAGAGCAGCCAGAGAAAGGAGAAGGGAAGATGCCAAACATTTTTAAACAACTCTCATGAGAACTCACTATGACAAAGAAAGCACCAAGGGACTGGTGGTAACCATTCATGAGAAATCCACCCCCATGATCCAGTCGCCTTCTACCAGGCCCCTCCTTCAGCACTGGAGATTATATTTCAATATGAGACTGGGGGACACATAACCAAACTGTATCTGCTAGAAACAGAGGACCTTCCTTCAAAATGCAAAGGCGCACAATCACACCACCTACATACCGCTTTCCTCTATTCTATTTTCTTGCATATTTTTTGACATTTTTATTAAATATTCCGATTTCATTATTCCAATTTTTAAAAATATAAATTAAATACATGTAAAATTATTTTCTTCCATTTTTAACGTATCAAATTCAGAAGAGACATCACTTGGGTTACTAGACTTTTTGTTGTTGTTAAAATGTCTTTTAATAATTTTTTCTTTTTTTTTGAGACAGTCTGGCTCTGTTGCCCAGGCTGGAGTGCGCTGGTGCAATCCCGGCTCACTGCAACCGCCACCTCCTGGGTTCAAGTGATTCTGCCTCAGTCTCCCTAGTAGCTGGGACTATAGGCACATGCCACCATACCTGGCTAATTTTTTGTATTTTTAGTAGAGATGGGGTTTCACCATGTTGGCCAGGGTGGTGTCAAACTCCTGACCTCAAGTGATCCACCCAACTCGGCCTCCCAAAGTGCTGGGATTACAGGCGTGAGCCACTGTGCCCGGCCTGCTTTAATAATTTCTAATTGTACCTCTTGATTAAGGACCTTTATTGTGAAAGTATGTTTTCACTAGCTTTGCAGAACTATTTGAATAGAAAAGTAGAAACGACATCCTAGCATTTTCAGCTACTTGAAAGACATAGTGGACAGTTGGTTTTGGGAGTCTGGGTTTTTTTTTTAAGTTGAGGTCTCATTTTGTTGCCCAAGCTGGAGTGCAGTGGCATGATCCCAGCTCACTGCAGCCTCAAACTCCTGGCCTGAAGTGATCCTCTCCTGCAGCAGCCTCCCCAGTAGCTAGGACTATAGGCATGTGCCGCCATGCACAGCTAATTATTGTGTGTGTGTGTGTGGACATGGGATGCTCATACTGGTCTCAAACTCCTGGCCTCAAGCAATCCTCAAGCCTTAGTCTCCCAAAGCACTGAGATTACAGGTATGGGCCACGATGGCCTGACACTTCGTTTTACAATCTACACTTTGACAACTGGCTAGCAGGTAGGGTCCCAGCTCTTGGCAGGGACACCGAGACCAATATTCTGTCCACCTTTGTGACTCAGAACTTGTGCTTCCACTTTCAAGAGGTAGCTCCTTGATGGCACTTGCTTCTAATAGATATCTGTTGCATCGGAATTAAAATTCTAATACAGACACAGGAGCAAACTTTTGCATCAGCTGAAAACAATCAGCACAGGGAGAACATTTGGACCTTCTTCATCGGTGCCTGCCGTTCCCCAGGTATCTCAACTTTGAGAAAAGAATGGTGGTTCTTGAATCTACTAAAGCAGCCACTCTACATAATCTTCAGCTTTTTCTTAAGCTTCGTTTTATGTAGTTAAGGTTTTTTTTCTTTACTTGTGGAAAAGTATGCCTGGATCTCCTGTGTTAGCATGCTGGGGGAAGAAACCACATATGAACAATGATGCCTTTGATGTTATAGTGACACCATTCCTCTATTTGCCAGTTGCACATGAGCTAACATACCTTGAGGAAACACACAGGGTGGTGGTGTAGGCTGTGCTGATTAAAATCGTATAAAATAAACCAGGTGTGGTGGCTCACGCCTGTAGTGCTAGCTACCCCAGGTGCTGAAGTAGAAGGATTGCTTGAGCTCAGGAGTTGGAAACTAGCCTGGGCAACACAGAAAGACCCTGTTCCTGAAAAACAAAATGTATACAATCAATGAGCAATCAGCCATTTTACAGAATATGAAATCTTAACATATGAGTTAGAACTAGTTTGATTTGTGGCAGAAAACCCTAAATAACAGTGGCTTCGAAACATTAGAAATTTATCTTTCTTTCACTTCAAAGAAACTCATGCCTTGTACCCTTCAATCATGATGCATTAGCTGCCCCAAGTCAGGCCACAGTTCGTGCCTGACTTCATAGTCCAGACTTCGAGACGGGGGACAGGCAGAAGGCAGTGGCCTTCTCTTTAAAGACTTTCTGGAGTTTTCTACATAAGACTTTATCATATATCTCAGTGGGCAATACTTACTGACACAACCACATTCAACTGCAAGCGAGGCTGGTGGCAATGTGCCCAGCTGAAAGTTTAGGTTCCTGCTACTGAGGAGGAAGAGAGAACATTGGGATGCAAAAAGCACCCCTCGCTACAGCCACTTTAATGAAAGCACAAGGTGAGAACACTCACCCAGGTGACTGTGGGCTTGCAGCCTGAGCCTAGCTCTCAGATGAAAAGTGGCGGGGCTCAAGATGTGCAAATGTTGAGGAAGGGAATCCTCGGAAATGAGAGGTTTTGCTTGCCCTGGGAAGAGTGATAAACTAAAGCAAACGATCTGCTGCAACTCTAGGCTGAGTTAAACGCAACAAGGAAGGGAAAATGAAGTCCAGTTCTTAATTCAGAACCCAGAGGTTTGCAGGCAGTCAAAGTCAGTTTCCAAGAGGCCCTTGAGAGATTTGAGGTGAATGAGGGAATTATTACCAATGAAGCCACAGGAAATTTTAAAAGGACAAGATTGGGCCCTGGAAAGCAGGCGTGTCCTGAGAGCAGGAGGACATTCAGCAGGAGCCCAGACCAAGCCGAGCCATTTCCACAAATCAAGATGTACACACAGCACTGAGTGGGTGAGGTCCCTTGCCCCAATCCCAGAGATACGCTTGGATTTATAATGGAGGTAAAAGGAAAAATAGAAGTCTCTAGGGCCAGATTTCTTTTATTTTTGATTAGAACAAATTCTTCTTAAGTCCTATTTAGTAGATTTCTAAAATACAAAAGTGAAGCCAGCTCTTTGTGATGAATGAATCAAAAGGTGCAGAAAGAAAACCGTGGATTATCCCTGCACCCCTCCCTGTATGAGCCTCTGAGGTGTGCAATTAGCCACTTGGCATGCAAACACCTTTCCCTCGCTCTCCTCACATGTACACAAGCATATTCAAATATATATGCACGTAGATGGAACCGTTGTCTTCCGGAGTTTCTTGGGGGGTGTATTTGTTTTACAAAAATAGGATCTGATTATAAATATTGTCTTGAAACCTACTTTAAAAAATACATCTTGAACTCTCACCCAAATGAATGAATATAGAGCTGATTCATCCTATATTCATTCATTTGGGTGAGTTTGTGTAATGTTCCATAATATATTTACCCTTTAATTTATTATTTGCAGACAGTCAGGAGCTCATTCCAGAATTGACTATATTAGGACATCTCTTTTCTACAAAAGACGCCTGCAGATAAACTCCAAGTACTAAGTTAGCATGCGGACCTGAGAAACATTAAAATTCTCCATGTTTCTCTTAGCTTGGAAATCATAAGAGAATCCGGTATTCCACTGAGAATCTGAAAAGAGAAAAACACAGGTTGGTACAAAAGTAATTGCGGTTTTTGCTTTTACTTTTAATGACAAATCCACAATTCCTTTTGCACCAACATATACTGTCAAGCCATCAAAGGATGTGGAAGTATTAATTATATGACAGTAAACGATTTTATTTATTTATTTATTTATTTATTTTTTTGAGACGGAGTTTCGCTCTTGTTACCCAGGCTGGAGTGCGATGGCGCGATCTCGGCTCACCGCAACCTCCGCCTCCTGGGTTCAAGGCATTCTCCTGCCTCAGCCTCCCGAGTAGCTGGGACTACAGGCACGTGCCACCATGCCCAGCTAATTTTTGTATTTTTAGTAGAGACGGGGTTTCACCATGTTGACCAGGATGGTCTCGATCTCTTGACCTCATGATCCACCCGCCTCGGCCTCCCAGAGTGCTGGGATTACAGGCGTGAGCCACCGCGCCCGGCCAGTAAACGATTTAAAAAATTTTGAACTATGAGAACACCATGCTTATACAGCCTGCAGAACTGTGAGCCAATGAAACCTCTTTTCTTTATGAATTATCCAGTCTCAAGTGTTCCTTTGTAGCAATGCAAGAATGGCGTAACATCACAAAGTTCTCACGTTAAGCCTGAGTCTCACTACTCACCCTTCACCCTCCTCTCACCGGAAGGTTTCGGCCCTACAAAATGTTTTGCTCTTAGTTTCTCTGCACCTTACACCTTGCCTCTGCTTAGTTAGACAATCCTCACAACCCCTCCAGGTTTTCTTGACCTACTCCTGTTCAGCTAAAATGTCACATCCATGAGGGTCTTCTTTACCCTCCTGCATGGATGGGTGCCTTAGATATCCTCTTTCATTGATCCCATTTGTGATTCCTTAACACACACAATCTGCCAGAGGTACAATAGCACTGTGGTTTAAGAGCCTGGGTTCTAGAGACGGCCAGACTGGGCTTGGGTCTTGCCTCTTGCCTCTTCCATTTCTTAGCTGTCATAGCTTAGATGACTTATCTCACCTCTTTTAAGTCCCAGTTTTCCTGTCTGTACATTGGAGATGATGGCAATATTAGCCAACAGATAGGGCGATTATATAAAAACCTGTTGTTACACACTTGGCACAGTGCCTAGCATATGCACTGACCATTGTGCCCTTGGTTCCTTCCAGAATACTTGCCAAGTTATAAATATTTGTTGAATAAATGAATAAACAAATTAATGTGTATTAAATAATTAAGACATTTTCTTGTGATAAAAATATTTTGACAAATTTATATTAAAAAGCAATATAATTGATTTGTAAAAATGCCTGAATGTATTTAAATCCCAAACAACAAGTCCTACTAGCTGGGAAATTAGAATCAGTTCAGAAATGCTTTTCTTTATTGATTCATTTAAACTTGATTTTTTTCTCTATTTAAACTTAATTTTTTTAATGATCAATGTTCAAGACTACGCTGAACCTAGAATATAGATACAACAAAAAGAACCTCTCTGTAAAATGTATTGTATTGCGTTTTTTGCAACTCAAATCTAGGAATTGTTCATTCTTATTGATTGGTACTGCCTTCATGAAACGCTATAAAGAGGTATCCTCTAAGTGTTCCAGGATACAATTAAACAGATTTTGTGAAATCTGTGAAATAACTTGTGGAAATAAGCAGGATGCCAAACAGTTGTAGTTCATGTGTGTTCAAGACTGAAAAAGGAATAACTGGTCTTCAATTTAGGCAACAGTGGTACTGATTAAGTTTCTTGAGATTCAAAGTGATAAGGCACTATAGTATGCTAGACAGGGAGATTGTAAATCCAAGGAAGTGTTTACTACATAAAGGCACGTTCCATCCACAGTCTCCTGAAAAATCTTTATTTTCCCTCATCCACCCAAGTCACATTATTTGAAAGTAAATTATCTCATTTCCCTTTCCTACTTACTAAATTGAAGTTGTCTTTAGTTTTCATGAAATAGATGGGTTACAAGAATACTTACACACTTGATGTTCCCATGCTTTTTGCCACTTTTGATACGGTTATAGTGATCTGAACAGAAAGCAAAAGCAAAACCCAAAACTTCTTTCAAGTTTCTCCCTCCACTAACAGCATCCTTCAAGTATCTTTGCTGCTGCCAGTTCCTGACCTCTAGATGTAATTTAAGCTTCTCCCTAGCCCTCCTCTCTCTGTGACTCTGGATCCCTTTCTTAGTCTGTTTTCTGCTGCAATAAAAGACTATCACTGACTGGGTAATTTATAAACAATAGTAGGGGCTTTTTTGGCTCAAGGTTCTGGAAGCTGGAAAGTCCAAGAGCATGGTGCTGGCATCTGGTGAGGGACCTTGTGCTGTGTCATTTCATGGCAGAAAGGTGGAAGGGCAAGAGAGCGCCTGTGAGAGTGAGAAGGGAAGGGGCCCAAACCTGTACTTTCATCAGGAACCCACTTCTGAGATTATGAGTTAACACCCATAATAACAGAATCCATCCATAATAAGACCATTAATCACCTCTTAATTTCACCTTTTAACATTGTTACATTGGGGATTAAGTTTCAATACATGAAACTTAATGTGGGAGAAACATTAAAACCATAGCAGTCCTCTACAATGTCCATATGATGAAATCATCTCATACTCTGTTGCAGGTGGCCTTAACAATGGAGGTCTTTTGTTCATCTTCTTTGTTGAAGAGCTACACTTTGGTTTGGGTATCCACCCTTCTCCATGACTTGCAGGGAGCTCCTGAGTACTCCAGGGCTAGTCTTGACAAATCTCTTCCCCAGTGATTTGTTTAGGGGTTGGCATGTGACTCTTCTGACCAAAGTCCCGGGAGGGTACCTGTATTAGTCCATTTTCACACTGCTTATAAAGACATACCTGAGACTGGGCAATTTACAAAAGAAAGAGGTTTAGTGAACTTACAGTTCCACATGGATGGGGAGGCCTCACAATCATGGCAGAAGGTAAAAGGCATGTCTCACATGGCGGCAAACAAGAGGAGAGAGTGCAGGGAAACTCCGCCTTATAAAACCATCAGATCTCATGAGATGTATTGACTATCAAGAGAACAGCATGAGAAATACCTGCCCCCATGATTCAATTACCTCCCACCGGGTCCCTCCCACATGTGGGAATTCAACATTTTCTTTGGGTGGGGACACAACCAAACCACATTGTTCTGCCCCTGGCCCCTCCCAAATCTCATGTCCTTATATTTCAAAAACAATCATGCCTTCCCAGCAGTTCCCAAAAGACTTAAATCATTTTAGCATTAACTCAAAAGTCCATAGTCCAAAGTCTCATCTGAGACAAGGAAAGTCCCTTCTACCTATAAGCCTGTAAAATTAAAAGCAAGTTAGTTAGTTCCTAGATACAATGGGGGTACAGGCGTTGTGTAAATACTCTTGTTCTAAATGGAAGAAAAAAATTGGCTAAAACAAAGGGGCTACAGGCCCCATGTAAGTCTGAAATCCAGCAGGGCAATAAATCTTAAAGCTCCAGAATGATCTCCTTTGACTCCATGTCTCACACCCAGGTCATGCTAATGCAAGAGGTGGGCTCCCACGGCCTTGGGCAGCTCCTCCCTGTGGCTTTGCAGGGTATAGCCCCCCTCCTGGCTGCTTTCATGGCCTGGAATTGAGTGTGGCTTTTTCAGGTGTATGGTGCAAGCTGTCAGTGGGTCTATCATTCTGGAGAACGGTGGCCCTTTTCTCACAGCTCCATTAGACAGTGCCCAAGTAGGGACTCTTTGTTGGGGCTCTGACCCCATATTTCTCTTCTGCACTGTCCTAGCAGAAGTTCTCCATAATGGCCCCGACCCTGCAACAAATTCTGCCTGGTCATCCAGGTGTTTCTATATATCCTCTGAAATCTAGGTGGAAGTTCCCAAACCTCAATTTATGACTTCTGTGCACCCACAGGGTCAACACCACGTGGAAGCTGCCAAGGCCTGGGGCTTTCACCCTATGAAGCCACAGCCCGAGCTCTACCGTGGCCCCTTTTAGTCACTGGAGCCTCTGGGATGCAGGGCACCAAGTCCCTAGACTGAACACAGCAGAGGGACTCTGGGCCCAGCCCACGAATCCATTTTTCCTCCTAGGTCTCTGGGCATGTGATGGGAGGGGCTGCTGCAAAGTTCTCTGATCTGCCCTGGAGACATTTTCCCCATTTTCTTGGTGAATAACATTTGGTTCCTCGTTACTTATGCAAATTTCTACAGCCAGCCTGAATTTCTCCTCAGAAAATTGTATTTTCTTTTCTATTGCATTGTCAGGCTGCAAATTTTCCAAACTGTGATGCTCTATTTCCCTTTTAAAGTTGAATGTCTTTAATAGCACCCAAGTCACCTCTTGAATACCTTGCTGCTTAGAAATTTCTTCCACCAGATAACCTCTCAAGTTAAAAGTTCCACAGATCTCTAGGGCAGGGGCAAAATGTTTCCAGTCTCTTTACCAAAACATAGCAAGAGTCACCTTTGCTCCAGTTCCCAACAAGTTTCTCATCTCCCTCTGAGACCACCTCAGCCTGGATTTCATTGTCCATACCATTATCAGCATTTTGGTCAAAGCTATTTAACAAGTCTCTAGGGAGTTCCAAACTTTCCCACATTTTTCTGTCTTCTTCTGAGCCCTTCAAACTGTTCCAACTTCTGCATGTTACCCAGTTCCAAAGTTGCTTCCACATTTTCATGTATCTTTGCAGCAGTGCCCCACTGTACTGGTACCAATTTACTGTATTATTTTGTTTTTATGTTGCTGACAAAGATATACCTGAGACTGGACAATTTACAAAAGGAAGAGGTTTAATGGACTTACAGTTCCATGTGGCTGTGGAGGCCTCACAATCATGGCAGAAGGCAAGGAGGAGCAAGTCGTATTTTACATGGATGGCAGCAGGAAAAGAGAGAGCTTGTGCAGGAAAACTCCCCTTATAAAACCATCACATCTCAGGAGATGTATTCACTATCATGAGAACAGCACAGGAAAGATGTTCCCCCACAATTCAATTACCTCTCACTGGGTCCCTCCCACAACATGTGGGAACTCAAGATGAGATTTGGGTGGGGACACAGCCAAACCACATTAATACGTATGTTGAGGCCTTTTGAGAAAACTTTCTTCACTGATTAAAAGTGATATATATGAAACATATCTTCTTGTCTCCCATGCCCATTGTTATGCCTGGACATAACATAGGAACCACAGCCACCATCTTGCAATCATGGGAGCTAAACTAACAGGCAAAGGATGGCAGAGTGAAAAATGAACAGAAACAAAAACAAATGATGAAATGCTAAATTAGATAAACCTAGAGTCATCCTATCTCACAGCAAAAGAAGAAATTACCTGTGCTGCAGTAGGCCAGTTGAGTAAAGCTTTTCTTTTTACTTATTGTGATTTATAAATTGTTGATTCTTTCCTCATAATCAGATTCAGGTTATGCTTTTTGGCAGAAGTACCAGTGAGGTGGAGTCCTGTTGTGTTCTTCTCAGTGCAGCATATCAGGAGGAACAGAAGGTCCATTTCTTCTATTACTAGTGAGGTTAACTTTGATCACTTAGTTAAGAGAGTGTCTGCCTGGTTTGTTCACTGTAAATTCACTATTTTGTCCTTTATTAGTTATTATCTTGTAGGGAGACACGTTGATACTGTGCTTTCTGTTCTTTGTTAAGCTTTATCCACAAGTATTAGCATCTATTGATGATTCTTGTCTGAATTAATTATTACTGTGATAGTTGCCCAATGGCATATGCTATTATCTTTTTAAAAGTTTTTTTAGATTGTGGTAAAATATATTTTGTATAAAATTTACCATTTTGACTTGTCTTAAGTGTACAAGTGAGGGGCATTAAGTATATTTACATTGTGCAATTATTACCACTATCCATTAATAATATACCCATTAATTAATAAGTCTACAGTCCTCCCTCCCCTCAGCTCCTAGTAACCATCATTCTACTTTCTGTATCTATGAATTTGACTGTTCTAAGTATCGCATGTAAGTGTAATCGGGCAACATGTATTCTTTTGCGTCTGACTTATGACACTTAGCATAATGTTTTAAAGGTTTATGCACGTTGTAGCATGCATCAAATTTCGTTTCTTTTTAAGGCTGGATAAAATTACATTTTGTACATTCTGTACATCGGTGTACAGATATCTCTTTGAGTCCCTGCTTTTTTGCATATACACCTAGAATTGTAATTAGTGGATCATATGGTAACCCTAGGTTTAATTTTTTGAAGAACCACAGTTCTTCCATAGTGGCTGCATCATTTCGCTTTCTGACCAGCAATGCACAAAAGTTCCAATTTCTCCATATCCTCTCCAGCAATTCTAACTTTCTGTTTTTGAGTAATAGCCATGCTAAGGTAGAGGTAGTAAGAGTAAAGGTGCTATCACATGTGGTTTTGATTTGCATGCCCTTGAAATGAATAAGTCAAAACTTATACATTTAACATATGAATTACCCAAATGCTTAAGCATGGATTGCAAACTTAATCAAATCCTTCTAAACATCAAATAAAATTACTAATCCAATCTATGTAATGCTTCACATACATTAAAAAGCAGAAAAAATGCACAGCAATGTAGCAGTAATTACAAAACTGATTACATTTACTAATACCAGTTACAAATGTGCTAATGCCATGGATGGATAGATTGATTGATTATATCTTCCTGAGGTTGCATTCCTTAGGATTGCAGAGAGTTTTACAAGACTAGTAGGAAAAACAACAACCGAAAAAACCCCTCCTCAGATTAGCTGAGGTTGCAGGATACAGTTTTCAAGAAATTGATTCTTGGTTAGAACCCAGCATTCACTGCGCAGGCCAAGACTTTTAAACATGCGCCTCTAGAAAAAGGCTCAGTCCTTTCTTTTTAAGTCAGTTTCTCTTTTTGTATTAATTAGACTTTTAAGTCCATGTCTTTCACAAGCCTTTTAGTCCCTGAAGCTTTATGTATTTCCAAGAAATGATATATTCTCTAACTTTCACATGTTCTGCATTTCCAAGCTTATATTGCCATTATGACCTGATTTCTTAGTACAACTGCAAATTTATGGGTGTCTTGCACTCTGCCTAATAAGGTCATTTAGAGTTTTTACATCTAGGAATTAGTCTCATCTTTGGGACATGAACTATTAGATCACATTGGAACAATTACTTATGACCACCAACATTGATGAACTGCTAGATGCTGTTTTTATCTGGGTATTTCATAGTTCCTTGAAGTTCTGTTCTCTTTTAAAAACATCTTTTTTTCTCTGTTTTTTTCAGATAGATGATTTCTATTTTATTTTCTTGTTTATTATGACATCTCCAATCTGTTCTTAAGCTCAACCCATGAATTTTGAATTTCAGGTATTATACTTGCAGTCCTAGATTTGTTATTCCTTTCTTTTTCTTTTATGTTTTCTATTTCGCTTCCAATTTATTCTGTCTTTGCATCACTTATGGGTACGTTTTCTTTTGTGTTGTAGAATATAGTCAGAGCAGCTGCTTTAAAATCTTTGTGAATTCCAACCTTCGGCTCATCTCAGAGTTAGTAGCTGGTGATTGTCTTTTAAGTACAGGTCGTATTTTCCTGTTTCTTTGTGTATCAGAAAAGTTTGGAATGTGCCCTGGATATTGTAAATGATCTATTATATAGATTCTGGGTTCTGTTAGGCTATCACAAAGAACATTGGTGTTTCGTTTATGTAGGTAGTTAATGAACTCAAACTGCAAACTCTATCTTCCTTGTCCTGCTGTAATCTGGAGCTGGGCTGAGCAAGTGTGAGTCGGAGGTTATCAAGGGATTTGGGCAAAATTTCGTTCTCTGCTATCTCCTTTCTGATATTTCCCTTCTCATTTTCCAACTACTGGTTCTTCCCAATCCCGTTTATCTTTTTCTTCAAGCTAGTAAGACTTAAAATTGTTTTTAACTCCCGGGTTTAGCCACCCCACATGGTATAGCTAGAGACCTCTCCTCAAGGCTAAGAATCATAAAAACGGGAATCTCATTCAGTGCCTCCCCATATTCCATGTGTCCATCCCCTTCTAGTATGTTCCTGCCTTTGTTTGTTTTTTTATTGCCTTCAAGTAATTGCTTTTATCTTTCATCTAGAGTTTATAGTTGTTATTTGTGGGAAGTTTTAGGTTTTCTTTTTATAAAAAAAGATGGTGATTCACTGTCCTCTCTATGTCCAACAAGTTCATGCTAGAATCAAATGATATGTTACATTTAAAGGTATTTAAGGGAGGCAGTTATAATAATTTGCTTCACTTGATCTCACCAAATATTTTGTACATTATGAGGGGGATGGGAGCACAATGGCTTTGTCTGAAATTCTCACTCTCCTATCCTGTGCATGCTGCAGTTGGAACAACAGCATGTGCCAGAACCATCAGGGCAGGACGGCTCTGGCGGCCAGCCACTTAGAAGGGGCCTCACCACATGGCAGTCCCACAGTAGAGTCTTCCTCAACTTTACATCACTTTAAGTTTTGTTTTACTAGTGTTTCAGAACTGACCAGCTTACCAAATTCACAAGATTCCAGTGTGCACCAGAAAGCTGATTTATTGATCTGCAGCAGAGATGTGAATATTACAGTCTGATATGCAAGGTTCTCTGCATCATGGTGTCAGCGTTTCTGTAAACCAGATTACTAATCTGAAAGCTGTTTCCTGGTGTTGAAATGGGCCACAGAGAGATAAGTAATAATAACAATAACAATACCTATCATTTGCCTAGTGCTTCAAATTCCTTTTTGTTAATCTTCACAGCAACCTTGCAAAAAAAAATTAGCATTTCTATTTTATAGTTGAAGAAGCTAAAACTCTGAATTTGAATATCCTTTTTAAGGTTGTAAATCCAGAAAACACTGGAGACACTTTTCCTGCAACTGCTCTGAATCAGAAGACTTCTTGATCATCATACAAAAGGGTTTATATTTTAGATAGAAAAAATCAATCGTGGTCTTCACTGAAAGCACCAGGCTATACACAATTGACTGTCTTAGGCAGTTTGAGCTGCTATTACAAAGTCCATAGCCTGGGGGGCTTATAGACAACAGGAATTAATGTCTTATGGTTCTGGAGGCTGGAAGTCTGAGACCAGGATGCTCACTGAGTCAGGTTCTACCCAATGCCCTGGTTCAGGTTGCAAACTGCTACTTATCGTATCATCACATGGTGGAAAGACAGCCAGCAAGCTCTCCTGTCCCTTCTTATAAGAACACTAATCCCATACATGAAGGCTTCAGCCTCATGACCAAGTTACCTCCCAAAAGGCCCAGCTACAAATACTATCACACTGGGATTAGGTTTCCACATATGAATTTTGTGGGTCACCAACTTTCTGTCTATAGCACTGGCTTTCACATTTCTGAGGTCTTTTGCCTTTTTCAGGTGGCTGGCTTCAGGGTGTCTTCATGACTGTGGTTTCCTTGCGCGGTGACCAGATGTATGTGACAAACAGCCTCAGTGCTTATGGGCTGACCTGCAGGTCTGCTACAGGAATGTATTAGGTGTGTGCAAAAGTAATTACAGTTTTTGCCTTGTTGCAATTTGTTGTTTGATATTGGAATACGTTCTTAAATAAATGTGGTTACGTTATACATCATTTTAATGAGCATTTCTTTATGTTTTTTGCCAATGACTTATTACTTGCCGTTTATTTTAGACTTTGGAAATGATGTTACAGAAAAAGCAAATTCGAGCGATTTTCGTGTTCGAGTTTGGAATGGGTCACAAAGAAGCAGAGACAACCTGCAACGTTGACGACGCACGTGGCCCGGAAACTGCCAACGAACATACAGCGCAGTGGTGGTTCACGAAGTTTTTCCAAGGAGACCAGAGCCTTGAAGATGAGGAGCTCAGTGACCGGCCATCGGAAGTTGACAAGGAGCAACTGAGAGAAATCACTGAAGCTGATCCTCTTACAACTACACGAGGAGCTGCTGAATAACTCAGCATTGAGCATTCTACAGTTGTTTGGCATTTAGAGCAAATTGGAAAGGTGAAAAAGCTCCGTAAGTGGGTTCCTCATGAGCTGAGTGAAAATAAAAGAGAATTATCATTTTCAAGTGTCGCCTTCTCTTATTCTGTGCAACAAAAACGAACTATGTCTTGATCGGATTGTGATGTGCACAAAAAGTGGATTTTATATGACAACGAGCGATGACCAGCTCCGTGGTTGGACCGAGAAGAATCTCTAAAGCACTTCCCAAAGCCAGACTTGCACCAGAAAAAGGGCACGGTCACTGTTTGGTGGTCTGCTGCTGGTCTGATCCACTACAGCTTTCGGAATCCTAGCAGAACCCTTACAGATGAGAAGTATGCTCAGCAAACCACTGAGATGCACAGGAAACGGCAGCGCCTGCAGCCAGCATCGGTCAACAGAAAGGGCTCAATTCTCCCCGACGGCGCCCAACCGCACGTCACACAACCAACGCTTCAAAAGTTGAATGAATCGAGCTGTGAAGTTTTGCCTCATCCACCATATTCACCTGACCTCTTGCCAGCCGACTGCCACTTGTTCAAACATCTTGACAACGTTTTGCAGGGAAAACGCTTCCACAACCAGCAGAATGCAGAAGTACTTTCCAAGAGTTCACTGAATCCTGAAGCACGGACTTTTAAGCTACAGGAATAAACAAACTTATTTCTCATTGGCAAAAATGAGTTGTGTGTTATGGCTCCGATTTTGATGAATAAAGATGCGTTTGAACCTAGTTATAATGATTTAAAATTCATGGTCCAAAACCATAGTTACTTTTGCACCAGCCCAATATTTTGGAGGAAGTGGGGCAGGTTTATATTCTGCCATGTAGGGAATCCTGGATCGCCCCACTTGTGAGTTATTCTAGTGTTGCTGTCATGCCTCTAGAAATTAGCTCCGGGTAGCTGACTGCCTGGCCAGCTGCTTAAAGTGGCTCTGATTTTACAATACTATGAGGGGTATCTTTTTCTTATTCGAACTCTCAATGCCCAGCTGTTTTAATATAGGTTTTATTCTTATTTAGGTATGGCAAGACCAACAGCTCAAAAGATGACTGCCATTGGAAAGATAGTTTATTACTCACAGTTCCCAAGAGGAAGGGGCACACCATGGCATGGGGGCAAAGGGAGGATGGGGAAGCGTCAGGGTTGGTCAGGCAGCAGAGGGAGTGAAAAAATGCGCAAGAGCCTTTATGATGGTTTCCATGAACAGGAACAGGTGAGGCAGGGTAAGCAGGCTTAGGATTGGCTTGTTTAAATAATTTCAGTGGGCTCTGGGGTATAGGGGCTGTTCCTGGTTGCCTGGTACCTGGCCCTAGGATAATGAGAGAAGAAAAATAATGGCCAGGAGTGTGAGAGGGCAATGAAGAAGGTGGCAGGAGTGGAGCTGGGATTGGTTGCTTTGCGTTTGAAAGATGAGCTCTCAGGTGAGTTGTTTTCCCCTTCTAGGAGTTGGCTACCCTGGAAGGGGCAGCACCTTCTGGATCAGCAAGGCCCCAGAAGCCAAAGCATCAGAACCCAGAAAATAAAGGACACAGCCGATACACGAGCGTAAAGTCATGCTCACCGAGTAGTGATGTTCTGGGCATCGACACTGGGAAGATGGGCTGAGCGGTGAGCTGCAGTGCTGAGCAGGAAAGACAAGGTCCCTGCTCTCGTGGAGTGAAACCAGTGGAGCACATGAACTTCTTGGGTTTCTTTCACTGCAGGTTGAATCTCTGCTATTTTCACAAGAACATATTTTTTTGGAGATGTGTGTGAAAGGGAGGTGACAGAGGGATCAGTTCCCTGTGGGTCCTATGGCTCATGTACCGTTATAAAAAGTCCTCTGTGCCCTCGGCCCCCACCACAGGGCAGGCAATGAGGACCTGTGTCCCCTTTGAGATGAGGGGACCCTGTGTGTGCTGGGCACTTTGTGAAGTGCTTTCACATGCCTGACTTCTTGCGTCCCTCGCAATGCCCTCTGAGGTGGGTATCATGTGTGTTCTGGCTCCTCAGGAGTAGAATCGTAGACTCCAGGAGATGAATAGCTTGCCTGAGGTTACCCAGCTAGTGGGCCAGGTGGAATTTAAACCCCACTTGTCTTAGAGCTTGTCAAAGCTACACACAGTGTTGTTTCCTGGTGTGAAGTCCATCTTGGCTCTGAGAAATCAAAGAACTTAACATAGTGAATTTTGCAATTTTTTATCTCCTGCCCTGCTCCCCCAACAGTGGGATAGCATTTTCGCATCTTTCACATTTGAGAGCATTCTGCTCCCACTTTGGAGGGAGTGGGGAGGGGAGGAAAACCTTGTGAGTTTTCAATGGGCATCCTCACCATAGATTTCTACCCCCGCAGTGCCTGCAGCCAGCATTGGTCAATAGAAAGTGCTCAATTCTCCTCCTCGACAGTGCTCGACTACGTGTCACACAACCAATGCTTCCAAAGTTGAATAGATTGAGCTATGAAGCTTTGCCGCATCCACCACATGAGTTTAGGAAGAAAAAGAAATGTAGAGTTGATACTCACCAAAGCCTCAATAGCACCAAGATTTTAGGTGAGAGGTGACAGTCCCCAGCAGGAAACATCAGTGAAGCTGCCCAGACATACTGCCTCCGTGCGTGCAGTCTAACCCTGCCTTCCTTTCCCACAGTGGCCAGCAAGTCCAGGAATCAGCTCTACAGTGAGCCGTAAGTGAGGATGTTCATGGTTTTTGTTCTAGCTATTGTTTTCTGCTTTTCCAGATTTTTAGACAAGTTACTCAGAAGAGAGAAGGCATGTGACAATTTGAGCTTGTCCTTTATGCCTTTGGCTGTGTTTCTGCAGAGCTGTGTCTACACAGATGAAGGGGTCAGAAAGTAGAGAAATTTGAGAGGTTCTAAACACGTCCTGTCCTTTCGGATCCTAGCAGGCTTATTCTTACAGGCAGAACAATCCCAGTTGTAACCCTATGTCAGCAGTTCTGCTGGCTGAGAGCACAGATGAATATTCAGACTGCTGGCAGGTCTCTTAGTGCACGTCCCTGCCTGGAAACCTGGAAAATGTACCACAGAACTATAGCTTGTAAGCGTGATAGTCTAGCTTGTCAGGAAAGGTTTTAATAAGAAATGTCAGGCAATTGAAAGTCAAATTCCCTTGCCTGAGGAACTAGAAAATCTGTTTCAGGAAGGAAGCGTTCTGCAGGGCTGTCCCTGCAGCCTGGAAGCTGCCTGAGGCCTGTGGTCCCCGGCGGCTCTTCATGCTAAGGGGCCTTTTAGAAGATTAGTTTGCTTGCTGCACGCACACTATTCACTCTCTGCTTGCTTGCAGGTTTTTAGCCTCGGAAGCTCTAAAGTGTGCCTTGGAAATCTGCATTCTTAACAAGTGAAAAAAGCTCAGACAGATGGCTCAGTAAATGCCATAGGCATGGCACAATTAGGTCAGAGCAGGGCACAGTCCTTACAGACACGCTGGGGATATCATATTAACTGTATTTTCTTATTCTCTGCTTTTTTTTTTTTTTTTTTTTTTTTTTTTTTTGGCATTTGGGGCCTCAATGACCACGGTGAGAGGCTGCCCCTCCCAGGGCTAACTAATTCTTAGCCATAGCGAACAATTTGCCTTCGCACCTGTCTTGGAGATGCAAATAAACCAATTCTGATTTACGTGCCCACCTCTCTCCTGTCAGCAGGCTTCTGCAGCCTGGGACCCTGGGCCTCTGCTCTGAAGCACTGCAGAGCCAGGCACCAGACAATGAGGGGGCATCCCTAAACCCCAGAGCCTGCTGACATTATAGAAACAATGCGATCCCAAACCTGATCAACTGCTAGAAAACCGGAACCTAAACCTGTCCTGCTTCACCCATTCCTGCCCTAGAAAATCACAATAAAGCCTTTCCCACGCTCTCCTCTGGCTCTTGCTGCCTCCTGACAGATGGGTGCTGTCCCGTGGCCAGCATGGCGAGGTGAGCCCCCTCCTCCTGGGAATTTTGAGTAACAAACTATCTTTTTGTTTTTTAAATTTTATTTTCAATTGACAAATAATAATTATGTCTCTTTGTGTGATACAATGTGACGTTCTATGGATTCATTGTGGAATTATTAAATTAAATCAAGCTTTTAATGGCAATCGTCTCGTATGTTTGGCCTCGCCATAGCAAGATAATGACACAACTTGCATTTTAGAACAGGCATATTGGCAAGCTTATATCCCTCAGGCGGAGACAATAACTGGTCTCTAAAAACCATTTGTTAATGATAATTAATTTAGGAAGCTTCCTTAAGTCATCTTGTCAATATTTTTACCATTGAATTAGGTAAACATGTAGAAAGCATATGAAAATGTGGACAAAAAGGTTTTGAATAACTTATGTGTTAGATGACAGGGTCAAGTTTTCTTTGTTTTTGAGACAGGCTCGCTCTGTCGCTCAGGCTGGAGTGCAGGGGTGTGATCTCAACTCACTGCAACCTTTGCCTCCCGGGTTCAAGTGATTCTCCTGCCTCAGCCTCCCAAGTAGCTGGGACTATCAGGCCTGCGGCACCAGGCCTGGTTAACTTTTTATATTGTTTTAGTAGAGATGGGGTTTCGCCATATTGCCCAGGCTGGTCTTGAACTCCTAACCTCATGATCCTCCTGCCTCGGCCTCCCAAAGTGCTGGGATTACAGGCGTGAGTCACCATGCCAGCCGACAGCGTCAAGTTTTAAAAATATCTTGACACATTACATTTATCGCTAATACAAATGAGAGAGAGTTTAACAGAATAACTGTAGTAAACTGTTCAGAAATCAATTGCTTAATGGTAACAAACACAGTTCACATAAGAAAGAAGCAGAGGTGTAAACCTAGCACTTTGGGAGGCCGAAGCGGGTGGATCACGAGGTCAAGAGATTGAGATCATGGTGAAACCCATCTCTACTAAAAAATACAAAAATTAGCTGGGCGTGGTGGCATGCGCCTGTGGTCCCAGATACTTGGGAGGCTGAGGCAGGAGAATTGCTTGAACCTGGGAAGTGGAGGTTGCAGTGAGCCGAGATCGCGCCACTGCCCTCCAGCCTGGTGCCTGGTGACAGAGTGAGACTCTGCCTCAAAAAAAAAAAAAAAAAAAAAGAAAGAAAGGAAAGAAAGATGCAGAGATTGTGGGATGTAAATGGTTTCTCTGAAAAGTACAACACACAGCTGGGCATGGTGGCTCACGCCTGTAATCCCAGCACTTTGGGATGCTGAGGTGAGCGGATCACTTGAGGTCAGGAGTTTGAGACCAGCCTAGCCAACATGGTGAAATCCCTTCTCTACAAAAAATACAAAAATTGGCTTGGAGTGGTGGTGCATGCCTGTAATCCCAGCTACTCAAGAGGCTGAGGCAAGAGAATCAGTTGAACCCAGTAGGTAGAGGTTGCATGAGCCAAGATCGTATCACTGCACTCCAGCCTGAGTGACAGCCAGACTGTATCTCAAAAAAAAAAAAAAAAAAAAAAAAGCAACACAACAGTGGGCTTCATTATGACCAGTGATACTATCCACGTTAAGGGATCTGCTGATTCCACATTGTACACTTACATTACATAGAAAACGCTGGATCCATTGTGATCATTACTTAATTTTGTAATTTTTAAAATTTTATTATTTTTTCTAAGACTTGGGGTCTCGCTCTGTTTCCCAGGCTGGAGCGCAACGGCATGATCATAGCTCGCTGTAGCCTGGAACTCCTGGACTCAAGTGATCCTCCTGCCGTGGCCTCCCAGAGTGCTGTGATTACTGGCATGAGCCACTGTGCCCAGCCTGATTATTATTATTAGAGAGCTCCTTATGAATTGAAATGTCTCCATAAAACAATGACCAGAATTGTAATGGGGTGAAAGCTTTCAATAAAAATGGAAATCTCCAAAATTCTAAGAGTTATATGTGTAAAGGGGTTGGATTTATTTTGTGTAGTACAAGGCACAGAAGTAAGGCCCATTGAGAAATTCATGGAGAAGTGGATTTTACCTTCATATGAGAAAGAACTTTGTAGTAATTAGTATTGTCAAAAATAAAATGAGCTTTCTAGATTCATAGAACACAGTCAAACTGAGAGTAAATAACCACAGATGGAGATGCAATTTCTGCATTCAGTGGTTGGTTAGACTTGTTTACTTCAAAGGTACATTCTAACTCTAAAATTCAAAGCAAACTGATTTTTTTTAACCCCTTCGAACCCAAGTTTTTTGGTATATGAGATAGTATACACCTCATAAGGGCTTTTCTTTTTATTATAAAAATATAATAAAATTTAAATGACCATATTATTTTTCTTCAATCACATTGACAATATTTCTTTGGAAAAAAAAAAAAACTATATATCTGCAGGATAGCACAGGATAAATCTGATTTTTACCCTGAAGCTAGTGTTGAATACAAAATGGTTAGTTTCTTCCTACTTATTCTCCTTCCTGGGACACACGCTTGGCCTCAGTGATCAATTTTATCTCATCAGCTAACGGTGTGTTCTGCAAATGTGACCAGTGAGATTAGGGATTGCAGAGTGTGAGGTGAAATGAGTTGCCCTCTAATTTTATTGCTAATTTTTTACTGTTTGAAGATCTTGAAGCTAAACCTCAAAATGGTAAGTTTCTCATTTGTTTTCAACAAATTGTGGAAAAATTAAACTGGCTTTATCAGTTTCATAGCTGGGAAAATTGTAAATCTTTTTTTTTTTTTCAAATTTTTGGCTTGACAGAGACTCTCTGTTAACCTAAAAATGAGAAAACAAAGAGACGAATGAAATAGATTCCCAAATTCACCTGGTTATGAGGTGTCATTTGAAATAGAATTTGGAAGAGGCCATCACTGATTATATTTTAAATCTATCACTTTCCCCAAACTCCAGTATTAACAAATTCCACGTGAGAGTCTCTAAGTTTGGACATTGGAAATGAGATTAATGTCACAATAATGGGAAAAGATCCCTGTTCATAAATTTTGTGAGCAAAATTGGAGAGGCCTAGAATTTTTTATTCTGGTCTTATTCTGGTTTTATAACCCAGGGAACGAAATAGTCTGAACTTATTTGGTCTGATAATGCTTCCTCATTAATATAGTTAATTAGATACTAAAGTTAATTAAAATACCTGGTGAATACTTCTTGCCACCTGAATTCCTCATGGTCTATCATAACGGATTATTTTGTTTATTCGTAATAACTCCATTGGAGTGTCTTCTCTGGATGGACCCAGGATAATTTCTCTAGGTTATATTGAAACCTTTTACAAGACAACTATTTAAAGAATAGCCAAAGAAAATAGGTAAAACCAGAGCTATTGTGGTCAAGCAGTGAGGGGAGAGTCTTGGACCCTGACTTTCTGGTCCTTCTCTTTCATATGATTCCAGCTAAGAACGTGCTAGTCTGTCCCATATTCAAACAGGAAAATTCTTTACCCCCCTAAATTACCGAGCCGTTTGGAACAGTCCATCTAGAGGCACCAGTTTCCCGTGATGAATTCCTAGTTTGGTTTCTCAGGTTGGTAAGTGAGCTTTGAGAGCTTATTCACTGTTGATTGTTGTTATGGAGAAGTAGATCAAGGACTAGCCTGTTCACAGTTTTCATCGCCTTTGATTTTGGACATGAATCAGTCACAATCTAGCCTTCCAGTAGCGCAAAGGAAAGAAAAAATACATAAAAGAGTTGGTCAGAATCAGGTCAAAGGAACTGAGTATACATCCCGGTTACTGATGTGTGGACATAACTTGTAGATTAGTACCACTGTGAGGTTCAAAATCAGCAGGAAGAACAGGATACTGAAAGGTTAGATGAGTATGAGCAGTTGAAAAGAGGGGATATATTTTTCTTCCCTGCCACGTCTCTCATAAAAAATGTACATTCACGATTTGAACTGCTTTTAGGTGCGTTAGGATCATATACCCGTGGTTCTGTTTGCCGAAGATGTGGGTTTATAATCAGAAATAAAAGTCTCAAAATGGGCCTGTTCTATAAGTAGTGTCAGAAAGAATGGCTTAAAACCAGCGATTCTAAAACCTTGTAGACCACATTTATGAAAAAAATGCCCTTCAAAATTCAGCTGGCGGATAAGCAACAATTATGTAGAGCGGCTCAGCTCGTTCAGATGCCCAGGGGTACATTTTCCAACTAATTCTGCCCTGGAAGCTTTATCAGGACAATTTAAAATTAGTTGTTTCATGAGTGAATCACTGAAATATTTTGAAAAGGCAATGGTGAGCAGTTTATAAGTGCTTTAATTGTTTTCAGTGAGATCAGTGGTGTCGGCCAGTGTAGATTTCTGGACCCAGCCTTGGAGTAGGCACGAAACTCTGTTTTGAGGAAATATTGGCCCTAACCTGGGAATATTCCTCCTTGTCCATCTTCTAGTCCGACATAAGTTTGGTTATGTTCTGAATTTTTGTAAGATTATTCAAATATATTACATATGTATAGCTCTTTTAGAAACCTGTGGCAAGAATATGTCCTCTGGGGTCTTGCCAGCAAATATAACCTTGACCATAACTTACTCCTCTCTGTAGCTACATTTTAGGCAGAAAAAGGGATTCATTCATCCTTCCTAAATTAGCGTTTCCCAGAATGTGGTCCATGGGTCATCAGCACGGAATCACTGGGGAGTTCCTTAAAAATGTCAAGGCCCCAGCCCCACCCTGGAACTATGAAATTCCAGTCTCTGGAATGCGGCAAAGATGTCTGCAATGAAATAAGCAGTGCCGCTCCTGAATCGTGAGCCGAAGCTGTCTACATTCTAAATCCACCTGGGACCAAGCCAGATCACAGAATCATTTTTACCAAAATGTGTTCTGGTGTTAAGTCCTCAGATGCCTGGGAAGAAGCAATTGTGTGAGACAGGATCCAATTTTCTGAGGCACAGTGGCCGTGGTACAACCCCTCCCTCCCTGCTTTGCACTGTCCGTATGGACAGGACCCAGCCTGGAATGGGAGCAATCATAAATCATGACACTTAACCCTCCTCTTTGGCCAGGATTCATCTCTCTTACTCTCTACCGGGTCCCTGAAGAAGACTTCAGTTTCCTTTATATCTTAGTCATCTTATTTTAGTCATTAAACAGCAATATTGTTGTAGTTGTTGTAGAAATATTCTTCAGGATATCATCCACTGTCTCATCATTCACTGTCACCTGGGATAACTTTCCTCCGGGCTCATAACTACTGACAGCTGTAGCCTGTCCAATAAACAACACTTGTATCACCTTATGGGCAATGTAGATTTTGTTAATTGTCATGTTTTTGGCTTTGGTTTGGTAATTAGGCAATTCAGCACAGCCCACTTTCAATAGCTAATCATGTAGACCATTATGATCTAATATCTATATATTGGCCTTTTAATTTTTATCTCATTATGTAACACCAATTCTTTTTTTAAAATATATATATTTTTTATTGTACTTTAGGTTCTGGGGTACCTTTGCAGATCATGCAGGATGGTTGCATAGGTACATACATGGCAATGTGGTTTGCTGCCTCCAGCCCCCCGTCACCTATAACTGGCATTTCTCCCCGTGTTATCCCTCACCAACATCCCCACCCCCCACTTTCCTTCCCATAGTCCCCCCCAACAGACCCCGGTGTGCGATGCTCCCCTCCCTGGTAACACTAATTCTTGCTTTGCTATGATTTTTTTTTAACCTGTGGAGTAAAAGCTTTAATTGTTCCGGTATATACTTTTTGACTCAAAATCTACTAGGAATGAAGATATAAATTGAATAAGTAAATTAAAACTATCATACATAAACAATTACATTTTTGTTCTCCTTGTCCTCTGCACATAAAAGGCATTTAACGAATCTTTGTTGAATGAATGGGTGATGAATTGTAAAAGATGGGTAAAGGAAATCTGGACATTTGCTATTTAAACAGAGGACAAAATAATAGAACCTGTAGTTACTAATAGTTACAGCAGCTGGCAGGGACTGTGAGCTACGTGCTACATACTTGATTGTACTTAATGTTCAAAAGATATGAATGAGCTGGGTATTACCAGTATCTTTAGTTTACAGATAAAGACCCTGAGCCCTGGAGAGGGTACCGTCATCTCCAGGTCACTAAGGGTAAGTGACAGAGCAGAGAGTTTTGAGCACATATCTTAGAGCCAAGCCCTTGGGTTAGGTGTTGGCAAGGACCCAGTGGCTACAGGACTTTGGTTGGCTTCTGCCCCCTGCTCCAGACATGAATTTGTCCTGAGTAATTCAGCTCTTAGCTGAGATCATCTTGTCTTCTGAGATCAAGACAAAATTAATACAAACTCTTGCTCCACCCACTGGGTGAAATCCAATGTCTTCCTCAAGGGTTTCATGGTTCCTGAAGATATTTGTTCCCACAGTCAGTTCTGGCTCCGAGTGTCTGCTTCAGTGGGGTTCTTGAACCTCTTCCTGTCTCTTTCCTTCACCTATTCTGTTCTCTGCCATATGGTGACCAAAAGTGGAACTCACTTTCTTTGGCTGATTTCCACAAACTCATTCTTGTGATGCACTCGTGGTTAGCAAGATTTGGGGAGACAGGGATGATTTACAGGAAGAAAGTCCCAACTTATTTAACACCGCTCATTGGACACAACTGTCCTTAAATGTCCTTCAGCTGCCTGCTTGCCACAGGAGTTTCTCACTGGCCACTTTCTTCAACAGGTGCCAACTCGTGGCTTGGTACTTCTCCCTCTCCTCACCCTATGGCTACACAACCCAGAGGATTGGGGTGTGGCCCTGCAAAAGGTGTTCCCTGCTTTGTGAGCATGGAAAGTTTTAATTAATCAGTTTGAAGATCATCAACTTGCAGCTGAATTGATCTGCCCGAAAATGCCACTGTGGTCAAGGTGTATCTTTGATTTCCCTTTCATAACAGCTCCCTTTCCTACTTTACGGAAGAAAGGCATGCCTCTCCTCCCAGCCCAGATTTTACCAGAGTATTGCCTGGTCGTATTAAAACCTTGGCACAGAGGGCTCATTTGAAGTGTTGGTGTGGGGTTAAGAAAGTGATGGACTCGACTGAGTGGCTAGCAATTTCTTTTTAAGTCGTGTGGTTTCCAGTTCCTGGCTTACAACAGAATTGAAGAAGAACCTGATTGCATTGCCAGCTGATAGATCATTTGAAAATAAGCTTTGAGAATATGTAACTATGCAGTATTTGGGGAACAATACTCAGAGACAATTCAGCAATTGAATGAACTTGCCGTAGTAAAATGCCTTGCTTTCCACCTAATTAAGTGAATAGGATTTTCAGCATTTTCATCTATATAAAAGGAAGGTGGGGATAGAATTAATGCTGTGCTCTGTGTCACATTCATCTATAGATACAGGAACTGACTGGAAAAAGACTGAAGCGACATTTATTTATTTATTTATTTATTTTGCTTTTTATATTTATTTTAAAAAAAATCCGGAATGGATAAAAGAGAACAATCATTAAGGATGAAGGTGCCAGACACAGGGCAGAAGGTAGCTAGAAAAGTATGCCTTAGGGAAGTTAAAGGCCTAGCCTCATTCCTACCTTGTTTTAATAGCTCTACCTGACATAAATAGATTCATTTTCCATTATTCTAGCTTCCTCTGCCCCGTCTATAAACATGGCACAGCTGGCTTGCCTTGCAAGGCCTCAGTTGAAGGACCCCATGTACACACAGGCCAGTACAGCAGTACTAGGCTAACTAGAAGGATCTCATCCCCATATGTGGTCTCACTCCAAGTCTACGGCTGACTGCCTTCATTGTTGTGTGTGAGATGGTTTCACCCCTTGAAACTATGGCCACTTCAGCATAAAATAGTTAAGTCTTTATAATGATCAATTAATCCATCCTACCCCCTTTTACATGCAGCTGAAAAATGACAGGCTAGGGACACAGAACATTGTGAATTTTATACTGTTAGAATCACCACCCATTAAATTGCTCACTAGCTAATGGTCACTAAATTTACAAATTAAGGAAATTATATATAGAATACTGCAAAAACACAGTAAAAAGACTGAAGTTTGCCCATTTCTGCTCAGGAAGTCTCTTCACTCCTAAGCTTCATATGTTGTCTTTTTGGCTTCAAAATTTCTGCTATTACTGTTTCTCTTCCTTTTGATCTTCCTTTTGTTCCCCAGTGCCAGAACTTCCAGAGCCTTCTCGCTCAGATGCCATCTTTTTGTATGCCGTTTCGGAGAGCTTCAATGATGCCTGCTGAAGAGAGGATGCTGCCTGTCTAATGTTTTCTCCTGTTTCACTGTCTTTTCTAGCCAGGAGCTCCCTCATTTTGGAAATCTCTTCTTTTAGCTTGTTGCACTCATCAGCAGGCAATTGGTCCTTGAATTCTTCCATCTTGGTTTCCGTATCATGAATGATTCCTTCAGCCATATTAACTGCTTCAACTCGTTCCTTCTTTCACTGGTCTTCCTCAGCATGTTTCTCTGCATTTTTAACCATATTTTCAATATCATCTTTTGAAGCAACATTTATTAAGATGAACATTTCCGATTTTTTTTTTTACTTTTCATATAATATATTCTATCATTTCCCCAGTGGTGTACTACTAATATTTGTGACAATCATTGAAATCCAGAAGATTTTTAATAATAAATTTAAAGACCTAGGTTCATAGGAAATAAAAAACAAACTTCAAATTTTAATCTTCTTTCACTCAACCAATAAAAGGCTTTCCAATATAAAATATATATTAAATCTGAATAAAATTCGGTGGCAGAAGAGAAATGGAAATGCAAATTTGATGATAAAATGTAAACCTTTAAGGATGAGAGAAACATAAGTATAAAAAGAAAGAATTGGGCCAGGCGTGGTGGCTCATGCCTGTAATCCCAGCACTTTGGGAGGCCGAGGCAGGCAGATCACCTGAGGTCAGGAGTTCGAGACCAGCCTGGCCAACAGGGCAAAACTCTGTCTGTACTAAAAATACAAAAATTAGCCAGGCGTGGTGATGGGCACGTGTAATCCCAGCTACTTGGGAGGCTGAGGCAGGAGAATCTCTTGAACCTGGGAGGCGGAGTTTGCAGTGAGCCATGATTGTGCTATTGCACTCCAGCCTGTGTGACAAGAGTGAAACCCTGTCTCAAAAAAAAAAAAAAAAAAGGAAGAAATGAAGTTCTAGTATTTCCCTCCTGTAGCTCTGTGAGTCCTCCCGGACAACCTATAGTGCATACATACTTGAACTGCTTGGGAGGGTCCTGCTGTCACTCAGTGGGCAGGTTGTTTCTTCCCCATGGGCAAGAGGAAGGAAGGCAGAGTAAAGGTGACTGGTGGTTAGACTCCTGCATGAGTCACCGCCACCAGTTGAATCTTCTGTGTACACTGACCTTGTGCTATTACTTAGGTTCTCTTTTCTCAATATAGCTACTTTTCACTGAAAAACAAATATGCTTTATGAATGACTCCTAGCCAATAAAAACAATCTTATCTCTTCTCCCCAGATGGTGCAGTAAAGACCCCAAAATATCAAGAAGCTTTTCGGAAATATTGCAAGTATGTGGAAGAAAGAGAAATAGAGTCCTAAAGTACTCATTCTAGGGTTGTGGGTCTGTGATTTGTGACTGCAAGTGTGAGAGGAGGCACATAAAGTGAAGATGTTAGCATCATGGTTTATTGTAACTTGTTTAAACCACCTACTCAGTAGCTCTTTTTTTTTCGATATTTCCCAGAATTACTTTTTGAAAGAGGCTAATCAAGTTCATCCCTGCTTAAAAGCTCTGATGAATCAATTAGTAAGGGGCTGTTTAAATAAAGTATTAGACTGGGCATGGTGGCTCATGCCTGTAATCCCGGCACTCTGGGAGGCCAAGGTGGGTGGACCACCTGAGGTCAGGAGTTCAAGACCAGCCTGGCCAACATGGTGAAATCCCGTCTGTACTAAAAATAGAAAAAAAGTAGCCAGGTGTGGTGGCAGGCACCTGTAATCTCAGCTGTATGGGAAGCTGAGGCAGGAGAATCGCTTGAACTCGGAAGGCGGAGGTTGCAGCAAGCCAAGACCATGTCATTGCACTCTAGCCTGGGCAACAAGAAAGAAACTCTGTCCCCCACAAAAAAATATTATATAGCTTTGTTTTTGCCACCTTTATTTATGCTTCCTTTAAAAAGAGTGAAGACAACCCAACTGCCTCTGTATGTATCTAAAGATATAAAAGGTGTATTGTTAAGAATGCAAGTCCCAGAACAACATTTAAGAAAGAATCCGAGAGACTGCGTTTGAAGTAGCGGTTCTACCAACAATGTCCCGTGGTTCCAGCCCTGGTTTTGACCGCCACATTACCATGTTTTCACCCGAGGGTCGGCTCTACCAAGTGGAATATGCTTTTAAGGCTATTAACCAGGGTGGCCTTACATCAGTAGCTGTCAAAGGGAAAGACTGTGCAGTAATTGTCACACAGAAGAAAGTACCTGACAAATTATTGGATTCCAGCACAGTGACTCACTTATTCAAAATAACTGAAAACATTGGTTGTGTGATGACCAGAATGACAGCTGACAGCAGATCCCAGGTGCAGAGGGCGCGCTATGAGGCAGCTAACTGGAAATACAAGTATGCCTATGAGATTCCTGTGGACATGCTGTGTAAAAGAATTGCTGAGATTTCTCAGGTCTACACACAGAATGCTGAAATGAGACCTCTTGGTTGTTGTATGATTTTAATGGGTATAGATGAAGAGCAAGGCCCTCAGGTGTATAAGTGTGATCCTGCAGGTTACTACTGTGGGTTTACAGGAGTTAAACAGACTGAGTCAACCAGCTTCCTTGAAAAAAAGTGAAGAAATTTGATTGGACATTTGAACGGACAGTGGAAACTGCGATGACCTGCTTGTCTACTGTTTTATCAATTGATTTCAAGCCTTCAGAAATAGAAGTTGGAGTAGTGACAGTTGAAAATCCTAAACTCAGGATTCTTACAGAAGCAGAGATTGATGCTCACCTTGTTGCTCTAGCAGAGAGAGACTAAACATTGTCCTTAGATTGCCAGATCCATGATGTCACTTACCTGTGTGTCTGGTGACAACAAACCAACATTACGGAGGTCTCCGGATTGAAAAAGGAGCCTCTCCCATTCCTCCTACCACCCAAGTGGTTAGGATTCTATATAAACAAAAACAGTGCTTTTGGAAAAAAAAAAAAAAAAGAAAGAGTCCTATTATTTGTGGGTGGTCCTCTTACTGTTTATATAACAGGACATTTTTGAAGCATTTATCCTTAGGAAGTAGGGTTGGGAAATGTGGGGGAGCTAAGAAAGGAAAAACTTGTATTTTTCTTTTGTCTCTTTGAATCCTCCTGTACGGTTTTTTTTGTTTGTTTGTTTTATGACATGCAAGTTAGTTCTAAGAGGAAACAGAATCCAGTTAAACAATAAATTCATCTTTCTTAAATTTCTATTTTATTTTATTTTTTAGAGACAGTGCCTTGCTCTTTCACCCAGGCTGGATGGAGTCCAGTGGTGCGATCGTAGCTCACTGTAGCCTCAACCTCCCAGGCTCAAGTGATCCTCTCACCTCAGCTCCCTAAGTAGGTGGGACTACCGATGTGTGCTACCATGCCAGGCTAATTTTTATTTTATTTTTTCGTAGAGACAGGGTGTCACTATGTTTCCTGTGATGGTCTCAAATGAACTCCTGAGCTCAAGCAATCCGCTCAGCTCTGCCTCCCAAAGTGCTGGGATTATAGGTGTGAGCCACCATGCCCAATGCCTGGCTCAAAAAATTCATCTTGAAAATAAAAAAAATCTTGGTTGATGATGGTGCCTTTGGCTTTCTGCTCTCCTCTGCTTGGGCTCCTTCTTTCTGCTTCCCCTCCCACGGAACGCTAGCTCATTCCTCAATCACAGGGCAACTATTACTTCTTTTGTGACTGCTCTCTCACCTGCTAAAGAAGAATCAGTCACTCCTTTCCTTGCTCTGATGATACTTTGCAACTATTTTTATGATGGCCCTTTGCACATTACAGCTGACTTTTGAACAACATGTGTTTCAACTTCACGGGTTCACTTATATTCAGATTTTTTTCAGGAAAAGTTCCACTGAGTACGGGTGCCTCTCCTGCCTCCATTTCCACCCCCTTTGCTTTGCTTTTCATTTTGTGTTTGTTTGTTTAGAGGTAGGGGTCTTCCTCTGTCTCTCATGATGGAGTGCAGTGGTGCTATCACAGCTCACTGCAGACTTGAACCCTTGATCTTAAGCGATCTTCCCACTTCAGCCTCCTGAGTAGCTGGGATGATGGGCAGAAGCCACAACGCCAGCTCCACCTCCTTTTCACCTCTTCTACTTCTACCACCCCTAAAACAACAAAACCAACCCCTCCTCTTCCTCTTCGTTCCTGCTCAAGGCGAAGATGGTGAGGATGAAGACTTTATGATGATTCACTTCCATTTAATGAATGTATTTTCACTTCTTTCTGATTTTCTTGATAACATTTTCTTTTCTCTACCTCAGTTTATTGTAAGAATACAGTATACAATACATATAGCACACAAAATATGTGTTACTGGACTGTTTCTGTTAGTAAGGTTTTCAGTCAACAACAGGCTATTAGTAGTTACGTTTTTGGCGAATCAGTCAGATGTGAATTTTTTACTTTAGTGGGGGGTCCATTCCCCTAACCCACGCATTGTTCAAGGACCCACTGTATATAATAAAACTTTTTTTTTTTCTGTTTGCCCCTGGTGAGACCCATATTCTTATATTTTTAATACGTAAGGGTGTCTACAGCTTAGTTACTCCTCAGGACATTCTAAAACTATAGAATTCAATATAATTTGGAGGAGCCATATTTATTCAAGCATAGAAAATAACTGAGGATAGCTTTAACAAGAAATGTGCAGGGCGAGCTCTTTTTTGTGGTGGAATGTTCCACAACTCTCTTTGGTAATACAAGTAAAGACTATATTCTAGAACCTCATTTTTAACAGCAATCAGTTGCAGATACAATGCATATTCAAATCAAATAACCAAGTACTTATTTATATGTCTTTAGTATTTTTATTTTGGAATAATTATAGACTCAAAAGAAATTACAAAATTAGTACAGAGAGGTCCTCTGTACCGTTTGCCTTCTTCTCCCTAGTGGTAAGATCATACCTGGCTGTAGAACAAAGTCAAACTCAGGAAACTGAAATAGCAGCAGAGATTTTCATCAGTCATGTTGCCTACTACCTTCACTTCCTAGAGCACCAGTGAGGTGGGTGTGTCCTCATCGTGGAGGGGGTCCTGGGGAGGCTGTGAGGGGACAAGGCAGGAGGGGAGCGGAGCATGTTGGTGATACACGGTCAGAGCAGCCGCTGTTGTGCCTTGAATCATGTCAGGGCCCCTCATGACATCCTCCAGGATACAAGCCCTGATGCATTTGGAGCCCCTGATAAATTTGGGCATGTATCCTGGAGGATGTGCCTAGCGGCTGTCATGTCCAAAAGGGATAACAAACATCACACCTATTTTGGCCTCATCTAGACAGCAGAGGATCCTTGACTTTGAGAGAACCAGAGTGGAAAGTGAGGGTTTGGGCAACTGATGCCATCTGGTTTTTTTCCCCCTTAAGATATAATTCACATTGCACGAAATTCACCCTTTACAAACCACAATTCAGTGGCTTTTAATATAGTCTCAAAGTTGTACAATGATTACCACTGTCTAATCCCAGAATATTTTTATTATTCCCAAAAGAAAACCCCTGCCCAGCAGCAGTCACTTCCTGGTTTTCTGTGCCCCCAGACCCTGGCACATTTCAGTCTGTATGGATTTGTTTATGCTGAAGATAGAAATCCAACAGGACCGTGATCTTTGTGTCTGGCTTCTTTCACTCAAAACAATGCTTTCAAGGTTCTTTCGTGTTGTAACATCTATCAGTATTAGATTTCTTTTCATGACTGAAGAATATTCCACTGTATGTCTATACCAGAATTTGTTTATCCATTTATCATCATTTGATGGACAATTGGGTTGTTTCTACTTTCTGGCTGTTAGGAATAATGCTGGTGTGAACATTTGTGGGCAATTTTTCTGTTTTTAGAAGTGCATGCTGTTGAGAGCTCATTTTATTTGAACCATGCAGGTAGGCTAGTGAAGATTCATTTATGCTAGACTTTAAGTTTGGATAGTCAGAAGCCACTGCGTTTTGGCAGTAAGAAATAAAAGAACCTTTGTTTACTTTGTTATGTGTTAGGGATGTGAAGAGAAAATATCTGCCTGTCTCTTCTACATATTTTCAAATCACCTGTAGAAATTTAGTCCAATGACATTATTGGCTCATTATGTCTTCACTGTCATGGGCATTTCACAATTTATTTCAGAAACATCTCCTAATATATAAAGTCTTTTAGAGTTTGACATAAACTATTCACAAGCTTGATGGTTCTCAAACTGAGTGCCAAGGTGCCCTCAAGAAGGTTACCACAATAAAATCACAGGGGCATGGCAGGATATTTTACATTTTTGAGTTCAGGGTATTCAAAACTAGGTACTATTAGTTAAGAGTGGGTTGCAGTTTCAACATTAGATAGTGATACATTCTGTTGAAGTAGTATCTTTGGGAAGCTGAAATTTTGTCGGTGTCTCTGATGAAAAGCAAGTACTACGTGAAAGTCAATGTGGAATGGAGGCTGGACACAGTGGCTCCTGCCTGTAATTCCAGAACTTTGGGAGATCACTTGAGGTCAGGAGTTCGAGACCAGCCTGGCCAACATGACAAAATCCTGTTTCTATTAAGACACAAAAATTAGCCACGTGTAGTGGTTCATGCCTGTAATTCTACCTACTCAGGAGGCTGAAGAGGAAGAATTGCTTGCACCTGGGAGGCGGAGGTTGCAGTGAGCCGAGATCACACCACTGCACTCCAGCCTGGGCAACAAGAGCAAGACTCTACTTAAGAAAAAAAAAAAAAAAGAAAGAAAAAAGTCAATGTGGAAGGGGATGTGAGGGTGGCTGTGTCCATTCTGATTCAAAGGTTTAAGAAGCCGTGCAGTGCCCAACTGAAATATATCCCCAAAATAAGCATTGTTGGGATTTACATGTTATTTGAACCTAACTACTTAATACATTGAACCTTTAGGTATTTCTTTTGACTCCAGGGGTGCCATGAGAAAATTAGTGAGGAATGAAGGCTGCAGTAGACCAAGAAGTTTGAGAACCTTTGCTCTCCTATCGTGTTTTTGCAATTCCCTAATATTTGCCAGTGCACTCTCATTATTTCTGTAACATACCCCACCCTTGCATGAGGGCGTGTCCTTGCATGTGCCTCTTTGACTTGGAGTTCCTCTTTCTTGCCATTACCTTCTTCCCCGGAAAACTTTATTCACCCTTCAAAACTCAACTTAAACATCCCCTTTTCTAGGAAGCCTTCTTGACCTCCCAGGTGTAACTGGCTGCTGAATCTTCAGTGTTTTCAGAATATCCAGTTCATTCTGCCATTCTAATGCTCACCACACTGTGCTATAATTTACCTGGATTACTCTACTTCTCCTATTATAAATTGCACAAACAGCTAAGTGAAGTGGTTCATGCCTGTAATCCCAGCATTTGGGAGGCCAAGGCAAGAAATTGTTTGAGGCCAGGAGTTTGAGACCAGGCTGAGAAACGTGGTAAGACCCTCTCTCTACAAAAATCTAAATAACTACATTATCCTGATGTGGTGGTGCACACCCGTAGTCCTAGTTACTCAGGAGGTTAAGGTGGGTCTCTTGAGCCCAGGAGTTCAAGCCTGTAGTGAACTATAATCATGCTACTGCACCCCACCCTTGGTGACAGAATAAGACTCTGTCTCTAAACAAAACGAAAAAAATTCACAGCCACAGAAACCGCATCTTAGCACTTTTGTACAGTTAGCACAGGGCCTAGGGCTCTGGGATGGACTGAGTAGCTGAATGAATGAACTGAGTGATAATACAAGGAAGATATCTGTCAGACTCCCTATCACCTCCCATTTGGGGTTCACATTTGTCATTGGAAGCAATTTACTATCGTGTTATTGGAAAAGTAGCACTATAATCACAATCACAGTGCCAACAAAGCGTTCTAATCAATCCGAGCGACCATTTGAATACAAATTTTGACTATTTCAAAGGCAATTTCCTGACCACCTCAAAATACACGCCAGATGCAAAAGTTGTGCCAATCCGAGATCTCTGTTTTAAATGATCAAGTTCACTGCAGGTTCAGTCTGAATTGAGCTTAAATGCAATGAAATTGATAACAGATGAAAGCTCAACAGGTTCCAGAATAATTATATACTCGTTATGATGTCCTCACTAATTGGAACACTAACTCAATGACCCTTGGCTTCTAGAACTGCTACTGGGGTAACTGGCAGACACATCTGTTGGGTATGAATCTGCATATTTGCTCATTTGCCAAAAATGTAAAGTGGAGCCCTGAATTTGTTTCAGTTCACTTAATCACTTGCAAGCTGAGAAATCAGCTGAATATATCATAATGCCTCCTCCTCCCCACACCACACCACATTTTATATGTAAGCGAACATTCAAAAAAGTCAACTTAAAAGCAGAGTGTCCAGAATGCTGATTCGCAGAGACACAGCCAGCCTTTGGCTGAGCATGCATTCCTCTCATTTATCTAAATAGGAAACAGGTGCTTGCACCGAAGAGGAGACTGACAGAAAGAAGCTTTTTGGGAGCTCTGATTTTCAAGTGTAAGGCAACACTTGTATCTTAAAGGAAGGCCCCTTTAACTCTATTTCACTCCCTTCAGCAACGTGTGTGTTAATAGATAAGTATTTGCTTCAGGGTTTCCAAAGTTGTGCTTCTAATAGAATTAAAGTTTAACCTTCATTAGTCCCAGTGGTATTATCTCTAAAATAACTTCAGTTGTAGTTCTTTAATGCCACGTTCATTTTATTTTATGATGGTTCTTAAATCACAGTAACCATCTCATCCCTTAGATTCAGTATAATTTTGTATTTATATTGTACTTGGTAGACTCAGGTTATCATCAAATGTTCTACGGAAATAAAAGTATGGGTCCAGTAGCAGTAACCAACCAGTGGAGATGAAACGTGTTATAAAGAAAGGGCCTCACTTCCTCTTCAAAACGCCAGTTTGAACAATGCCTCGTGCTGCTCCTCTTGGTTAACGTGTATGTCATCTTTATTTCTGAACATAAAGAGCAGTCAGTGATGGAGTCACCTTTCGCCTTAGAAATCCATTTATGGGAAATGAACTCAGTTTGCTGTGCCAACTCCCCCATGCTGGACAGGGCCCTGAATCTCCTCCTCCCAGGCCCTGGACTGTTTCCTTGAACTGACACTCTGTCATAGTCTGGATTTTTGTCCCCGCCCAAAACTCATATTGAATTGTAATCCCCAGTGTTGGAGGAGAGGCCTGGTGGGAGGCAATTGGATCATGGGGGCTGTATCTAACGGTTTAGTACCATTGCCTTAGTGCTGTCTTGCAATAGAGTTTTGCTGAGATCTGCTTGTTTAAAAAGCATGCAGCACCTCCCCCTCCTTCGTCCTGCCAGCCGCGTAAGACACGTCTGTTTCCCCTTCCCCTTCCGCCATGACTGTAAGTTTCCTGTGGCCTCCCTGCTATGCATTCTTTACAGCCTGCAGTACCATGGGCCAATTAAACCTCTTTTCTTTATAAATTGCCCAGTATCAGGTAGTTCTTTTTAAAAAATTTATTTAAATTATTATTTTTTTAAAAAGATGGGATTTTACCATGTTGGCCAGGCTGGTCTCAAACTCCTGGCCTCAAACAATCCACACACCTGGGCCTCCCAAAGTGTTGTGATTACAGGTAGTCCTTCATAGCAATGTGAGAACACACTAATACATGCTCATTTGTCAAGTACTGATTCAGTCTCTACCATGTGCCAGACACTTTACAAGATACTGGCTTTTAGCAGTGAAGGGGACAGGTAATAAGCCTGCCCCCATGGAGTTTACAATCTAATGGGAGACACAGGGTAAAAGCAACTTAGCCCCCTCAATCAAGATCATTACACAATAATGATATGGTTGGAACAGGGTGCTGGGAAGGGAATAATTTCTGGATATAGAAGAAGTGCTGGTGGTCAGGGAAGGCTATTTTTTTTTTAACCTAACCCCTATGATGATAGTAAGGAAAGGCTCTTTTGAGTAGATACTGAGATGGGAGAGTTCCTTGATCCCTTCATGGGACTTGTGATGGGGTGTGGCCCCTTTGCTCAAACCTCTTACGGAAGGGGGAGCATGCAGACAGGCAGGTGCAGGAGCCAAGGTGAGTGCTTTTGGGCTCCAGCCCGACAGTAGCATCTAGGAGTGTGTTACAATTAATGCTCATTTAGCAGGTGCCATCTGTGGACAGCTAAGCGTTAACCAGCTCAGTGGAGGGCCAGGGTGACAGCCTTTTATACCCTGCCCTCTTGGTACCCAGGTCCTTGTATTGCATCCAGATCAAATGGACTTGAAGAATGGTGAATGCGGGAATTTTATTGAGTGACGGTGGTGGCTCTCAGCTGGATGGATGGGGAGCTGTCAAGGGGATGGAGTGGGAAGATGATTTAACCTGGAGTTCGGCTGTCCCACAGCTGCAGTCCTCTCTGACCTTCCCCAACTGAACTCTTCCCGGCATTCAGATGCTCCTTCTCTTCTCTCCTTCTCTGCTGCTCTGCCAGTCTCCTGCTTGTGGAGCCTTGGGTTTGGAGTTTGTATGGGTGTGGCATAGGGGGCGTGGTGGGCCAGAGGCAACATTTGGGCATGAAAACAGAAATGTCTGTTCCCATTTAGGGCCGTGGGTTTCCAGGTTTGAGGGTGGGGCCTTTGCCGCAGAACCGTCTTCTACCCAGTATTTCTCTGCCTCTTGTTTGTACCGAGGCGAATCCCAGGATGTGAAGGCACCAGCCTTGATGAGACCCACGGGAAGGGCACCACAGGAAGAGGGAACAGTTAGTGCAAAGGCTCTGAGAATGGAATGATGCCAACCACTGTCCCTCAGCCCCCACCTCAACTTCAGCTCCCGCCAGTGCCCCCAGTACATTTTTTCTCCAATACATTTTTCCCATTTATCTTTCATGTATGTAAATCGACTAAAGATTCCATCTGGTAGAGCCCCTGAATGTACCCCCAAAGCCAATCTTAATACCGAGAAGGCAGGGGTTTTAACAAATTGCATGAGCTAGTATCTATGACAACTAAAAATACAGAGCTTTTCTAGAAGATAGCGCCATGGGGGCAGAGTCTGTTTTATCAGGGAACCCCACGAAACTTACAACTTTCTAAGGCATATCCTGTTCTACATCCTGTGAAGTCTATTTACAGACCAACATGAGGAGTTACTCTTTTGTCTGTTTTGTCTCCTCTAAGCAGGCCTCTGAACTGTCTCTAGGTTCTTGGATTCTTTTAAGGCTCAAGGGAAATTGACCGAAAGGCAGCCCCAGCATTGACTGTTGTATTATTAGCCTGTGGCCCGCAGGGTTTCCCCACTGTCCCAGGGACATCATCATGCCTACATTCTTCCTATTCCAGAGGAAATTTCCATTGAAAGGAGGTAAAATGAACACCAGGGCTGACGATGCATGTGGACCGTGTCACCATCTGCCTAGAGTAGGAAACTGAGGAACACAGAGGCAAGGTGACTTTGCATGATGAGAGTGGGGCTGGGGTAGGCTGGTGACCAATACTGAGCCCAAATGACTTTTTATAGAATGCTGCCTGAGCATACCTGATTCTCAACCCCAAGGGGACCCTGAATTTGCAGAGCCTCTGTGCCCCCCAAGTACTCTGTCCTTGCCCATCCCAGTTAATTGGAGAGTATCTTACTGTAAACCTACATTCTCATTTGCACTGTGAGCTTGTGTGTGTTTTGCTTTCTATCTTCAAAGTGCCTGCTCAAAAGGTGTTTATGGTAAATAAATCAATAAATAGATGGTATATAATCGATACAGTTCCATCAAAGCAATATTGAAAATGTTGACTGTAAACCAGCAGTGGTAGCAGAAGTCCTAATGCACTATGATAACTGGAGGAGGAGGAAAGAGAAGAGTTCCTCAGCAGAAACCCTACCTACAGTAAAATAAAAGCCATCACTCACTTAGCACTGCTAACCTTTCATCCACATAGACATATTATTTTCCTCTGCTTTCGGAGATAATGGGCAGAAGGTAGAAGAACTGAGATTTTTGATGAAATTATCTCCTTACTTAATGGGCAGGTCTGAATGCTTTTTGTTGCTGTAATGTCTATCCAAAAATGTTTTTTTTCAACCTCTCTGCCTTAGCAACTCAGCAAGTTTAATATTTTAAACAAAATGGAATCTTTCTTTGGAGGTTGAAAGTATTGTTATGCCTCAAGAACATCAGAACTTCCAGACCCCTGCCCTGATTTCCTTTGGATGATGCGTAGGAAATACAGCTTGTAAGGCCGGCTGCCTCGCCGGGAGCTTAGACACGCCCATCCCTCCCTGAGCCTGGAAACTATGTCACCATTCCACGCTCATCTAGCTCTGCCACGTAGCTTCCCCAATGCCCACTTCGGCACTCTGCACCCAAATCTGCACTCGACACCAAGCTCTGCACCCGACACCTAGCCCGCCATTGAAAAACCCCGCCGAAATTTGAAAAACCCTGTTTCCCAATATCCAATCGATTGCCCCATGCTTTGTTTCCCAATATCCAATCAATCGCCTCTAATGCCCACGCACTGAAAATTCCACCTACCTACCAGTAGCAGCTCGCCCTGACCAAGCTCTGTTTCCCAATACCCAATCAATTGCCCTATGCTTTGTCTCCCAATGTCTACTCAATGGCCTCTGACCCCTGTAAAACCCCTTGCCCTGGGAAGTTGCGCGCGACTTCTCTGGCCCCGTTTCCCGGACCACAGAACCTCGCCTGGGAGCTTAATAAATTGGCATTTAATTGTCCTAGGCTGATCTCAGTTTCCTCATTTTAAACTTGGCGATATTCCTTACACAGCTGAGTCTGCCCTGACTTCAGGGCATGACCCACACATTCTTTGAGTAAATCTTAAAATAACTGAGTTTCCTTATGACCCATACTTTCCTCCTAAAGTCATAAGCTACAAAAAATTCTGATAGGTTTATGTTTCTGGTTAATCAAGGTTTACTGTCTGCTTTAAACTTAGTGCCAGTTGACACCTAGTAATCATTCTTTCTTTGGAGCATCACAGGCAGCAGAGAAGTCAAGTTCATCACCAAGAGACAGCTGCACTCACATCCTGGAAGAGATTCAGTCCACAAACCTCTCATCTTTCTTCATTTTGTTACCCCCACTAGGGAATCTTCTAGCCTGATGCTATTAGTAGACGGGGCATGACCTTCCACTCTACTGTAATATTGTATCCTTTTCTATGTCTTCAGTCGGTGTGCTTAGTAAGAAGTTTCTCAAAAAATGGATATGGAGAGAGCAGGATAATTCCTGCCTTCCTAGAATATGTCCCAGCGGTAAGTGGGCAATGAATGCTGATGAGTATTGATTACTTCCTTAATGAAGCAGGCACATGTTCTGGAGTGTGTGTGTGTGTGCGTGTGCGTGTGTGTGTGTGTGTGTGTGTGTGTGCATGTTTTGCAGCTGCTGTCTAGACTACACTCTTTATTACTCAACCGTCAGGATGATTACAAATAATGAAAGAAAAAAATTGAAATGACATCGGCAGCATTAAGTTTATCCATCTACAATACTAACGATGTGTTAAGAAAACATCCCTGGGATGTATTTTGCCTTCAATAATGTGTCAGTGGCAATAGCTGCAAATAATTTCTGGAATTTAACTCAAGTCATAGATGTGGACATGTTTTTATAAACTGACATAACAAAATAATTATTTTGAATAGAGCATGTAGTAGAAGTGGGCTTTGTTTGATACTGATTATTATTATTATTATTATTATTTTCTTGAAACACAGTTTCTCTCTTCTTACTCAGGCTGGAGTGCAGTGGTGCGATTTTGGCTCACTGCAACCTCTGTCTCCCAGGTTCAAGCGATTCCCCTGGCTAATTTTTGTATTTTTAGTAGAGATGGGGTTTCACCATGTTGGCCAGGCTGGCCTCGAACTCCTGACCTCAGTGATCCAGCTGCTTCAGCCTCCCAGAGTGGTGGGATTACAGGCGTGAGCCATTGCACCTGGCCAGATACTGATTATTGTTGATGTCATCCATTTCTGAAGGCAAAAGGACCTGGATCAAACACCTACTCATTGGATACCGTATCAGGTAACAGTGCCATCCTGAACCTCAGAAACTTGCCTCAAAGGCTTGTTGGGAGATAAAGCTGAAGAGGAAGCATGTCGCAGGAGGAGAATGTTGGCTCTAGGGTCTGACAAGCAGCTTTCACCTCTCAGTGACTGGGTAATACTGGGTAAACTGCCCGGCTTTTCTACATCCCATTTTCCTCGTGTATTAAAGGTAGATAGCAATAGAGTCCTCACAGGATCCTTGCGAGGAATTAGACGCAGATATTGCAAGTCAGATACCTGTAACACAGCAGGTATTTTTAGGGTGTTAGGGATGTTCATACCCTCCTCCTAAGCCTGAAGAACTGTTTTTCATATAAGATTCAGCTTAAATGATGCAAGTCAAATTGCTCAGCTCAATCAATAAATATTGATAACAAAAATGGTTTGAAAGTACTATGTCAATATTAGTTATTATCACTGACAAAATGTCATAGTCAAGGGACCTGCCTTCCCACGGTAAACAGCTATAAAACTGGGACACCATGTATGACGCAAGTCTTGTCAGGCAGCACTGCTTGGTGTCCAATAACTGAAAGTATAGTTTCATGTATTTTGTTCAATTTCTAGTGTTTCACGTGGGAAGATAAATCCAGTTTATGTTACTCTGTTGGGGCTGGAAATAGAGGTCCCCAGTGGTCTGTGATAAACTGAAGATGCATCTACTTAAAAAAAATAATAAGAGGCATAGCTAAAAAGCTAATACGGGAAATAAAATGGAATACTATAAAGTATTTGATTAACCTAAATGAAAGCAGAAGACGTGGGCATTCATTTGTTAGCTCCTTCAGGGTTTGCCTCAGCTGCAGAGAACCACCTCACTCAAAGCATGTCCAACATCCAATTATTTATTTGAGGCAGAGGCATAAAGACCCAGCCACAACCATGACAAGTTGTTGATGCTCCAGAGCTCTCTGCGGGGCAGGCTGAGACCCTGTCAAGATGCCAGTGGAGCTGGACTTTCCCCTCCGCTTCCTGCTGCTTACTTCTCCCACTTTCCACAGTTGCTGATTCCAGTAAGTACCCTACACAACAAACTCCAGCTCAGCAACCTGTAACAAAGACCTAAGTATATGCTCTCCATAAGAGATAAACGTTAAATGTAAAGAAATAGATAGATTAAAAGGATGAGAAAAGATACAACATGCAAACAGTAAGCTTAAGAAAATTGTCGTGGCTATTGTCACATCAGGCAAGGTCGAAGTTAAGACAAGGAGTGTTAATAAAGATAAAGAGCTGTTTTAAATGATGACAGGATAAATTCATTAGGAAATCACAACAATCCTAAAAGTATGTGTATTCAATAACGCAGTTTCAAAATATATGAAGAAAATTTGCATAAATAGAGGAATAGACGCATCAGCAATCGTAGTTGGACAGTTTAACATTACTTTCCAGAAGAAGTAGAAAACAATTAGTAAGAAATTAAAACATCTGAAAGCAATTTCAATCAACCTGACCCGATTTTCGTGTACAGAATACTATAACTAACAATAGCAAAAATACGTGTTTTTTTCAAGTGCACATGACATGTTCGCCATGATATCATATGTTAGAGTATAAAACAAGTTTTCAAATATCTCGCAGAGTATGTGTTTTGACAACAGAATTAAATTAGAAGCTATTAGCAATAAGATATCTAGAAAATCCTGCAAATAACTGGGAAATTAAACAACAAACTTCCAAATAACTTGTGGGTAAAGAAGAAATCACAACGGAAATTAAAAAATATTTTTCATTAAATGATACTACAAACACAGGTTAGAAAAGCAGTAATTAGAAGAAAATATACAGATTTATTTATTTATTTATATTTTTAGAGCTACGATCTGCTCTGTCACGCAGGCTGGAGTGCAGTGGTACAGTCATAGCTTACTGCAGCTCAAACCTCCTGAGTAGCAAGGACTACAGGCATGCCCAGCTAATTTTTTTTTAGTTTTTTTTTTTTTTTCTTGGTAGAGATAGGGTTTTGCTTTGTTGCCCAGGCTGGTATTGAACTCCTGTCCTCAAGAGATCTTCCCACCTCAGCCTCCCAAGGTGCTGGGATTACAGGCATGAACCACTGCACCTGGACCAATATATAGCTTTAAAATTCTATAATAAAGATTTAAAGTTATTTATTAAGTTTCCGGAAAACAAAAAAAGCGTTTGCTTATTGAACAATTGTAGTCATCATTTATTTATCTGTTCAGGTCTTTTCCTCATTTACCAGGGAAATTAAATGTCCACAAAACGACACGTATTTGAATTTTCATAAAAGTTTTGTTCATAGTAAATTCAAACTGAAAAGAACCTAAAAAAACATCGACAGAATAATGTCTAAACAATATAAAAAAGAAACCATGAAGGGGTACATTGGATATGCGCCCTCAGAACTCTGAATTCTCTTATGGGATCTATGTCTGCTCGTTGAGGATCCATGCCATGGGTGATAACTGCTTTGCTGACCTCCCTTCTGCATAGACAGTGGAGAGCAGAGCTTTCTGTGGCAGGTAGCTGAAAGAGAACTCAGGAAAGAGGAATAAATTCCCCTACTTTTCTCTTTTTTACCCTCAGAAGGGTTTTCACACCTTGTTGAGAATAGCAGAGCAAATACACTATTACAACTGTAAAGATCAGTTGTTACACAATAGAATATTGTTCAGCCATAAAAAAACATGAAGTACTGATATACACTGCAACGTGGATGGATCCTGAAAATATACTAAGTGAATGAAGCCAGAGGCACAAGGCCACACAGTGTACAACTACATTTATATAAAATATCCCAAACAGGCAAATCCATAGAGACAGAAAATAAATTAGTGGTTGCCAGTGGCTTGCAGTGAGGTGGGGTGGTGGGGTGGGGGAGGGGATGGGAAGTGACTGCTGATGGGTATGGGTTTTTTTTTTGGAGTGATGAAGATGTTCAGGAATCAGATTGTGGTGATGGTTGCACAACCTTGTGAATATAGCAAAAGTCACTGAATGGTAAATTTTAAAAGAGTGAATTTTGCTGGGCATGGCGGTTCATGCCTGCAATCTTAGCACTAGGAAAGCAGAGGAGGCCGATCAGTTGCGGTCAGGAGTTCTAGACCAGCCTGACCAACGTGGTGAAACCCCATCTCTACTGGAAAAATACAAAAATTAGCCAGGTGTGGTGGTGGGTGCCTGTAATCCTAGCTACTCGGGAGGCTGAAGCAGGAGAATTGCTTGAATCTGAGAGGCGGAGGTTGCGGTGAGCTGAGACAGTGCCACTGCATTCCAACCTGGGTGACAGAATGAGACTGTTTCTCAAAAAAAGGAAATTTTATGCTATGTGAATTATGTTTCAATAAAAATGCCAATTGATACTTTTCAGTTCTTATTTTCTCTCTGTTGCATTTTTCATTCTCAGTGCCTACTTTCTTGACTCACTGCCTTCTGCTTTTCTTTGTGATACCATCTTCTTCTGATTTTATCTCTACCTCTCAGATTCTTCCTTTTAGATTTTCATTGGGTATCCTTGCTTCCATATTCATTCCTTAAAGCAATATTGGTGGTCCTCAGAGTGATGTCGGGGTATCTCTCTGTGGTTTCAGTTATCCTCTGTGTCATGGTTGATGATATGTCCATATGTCCCACCTGCAACTCTGTCCTGAGCTCCATCCCCTCCCACCCAACTTTCCATGCTTGGCTGTCCCACACATTCCCAATCTCAACATGTGCCAAACAATTTACTTTTGGCCCAAACCAAACTTGCTAGTCCTCCTGTTTTCCTTATCAGAAAATTAGGGATCCTTCTTGACAAATCCACTCCCCCAGGATGGTCTCCGAGAGAGGGTGTTGGTTCCTGGCAGAACTTCATAAAATCTGGCCACAGCCAGTGCTCATGCATTTGATTCTGTTAGGGTGCCCAGGTGGCAGGTGGGGACAATCTCTGTGTCGTCCAGTTGCAGCAGAGGTTTGGGCCTCACTTCCGGTTTATTCCGAGGAGATTCTAAGAATCCAGAACAAAATAATTAAATGCAAAAGAATTTAGTGTAATCATGAATGATTTCGTTTCAGCAATAGGTAAATATTTAATTTTTTAGCTCATTGGAAATGAGAATGATAAATGTAAAAAATGAAAAAAAAAAGCCCAAATAGTGAAACTACTTAATTTAATTTCTCTTTTATTGCTTTATGGATGTTGTTCATGGATTTCCAAACAAATCCCAGAAAAAAGTAAGTTGTTTTGTTAGAAAAATATCATCTCATCCTGGTCCATTCAACATTTCAGAGTGACAAAGCAAAACCACATCTATCAAAAAAAAATTAAAAAGTTAGAGGAAACGCAACAATAGAAATACAAATTCTAGTGTTTGTAACAATGGTATAAAGAAGCTGCAGAAAGCCATCTGGGCAGGAGAGAAATGAGCAATCTGGTGGGATGTCTACAAAACACAAAAGACCTGCAAAGGAGGAAGCTTGAGACAGATGCGAGAATGATCAGAAGCAGGGGGAGAACGAGTTAGAGGTCAAAGAAATAAAAAATGAATACTCCCGAAACTGTCTCAGTGAAGAGTCTTCAAGTCACTGAACACAATATGGATAAAAGATAGCATGCCTTCACTACAGTGGTCATCGAGGGCTTATTTCAGATGATAAAGACTGAAGCAATGAAATGGTTACTTTGCATTTGTTTTAGAAAAGGGACAGAGAGTTAAGATCTACTTCAGATCGAAATGTCAATGTCCAGGAGCTATGGAAACAGAACTAACTGGTGCTTGGAGATAAAAAAGCAATTGATGCCAAAGGAAATGCATTGTCCCGTTTCCATTTTCTTCTGACTATGGGTTTTAGAGTAAAGAATTGGTGAGTTAGTTAAAGACAGGGCCAAATGGGAAACCAAAGATTGGACCACGAATTTTTGCCCTGGACTTGTTACTGAAGAGCTCCTTGATTTTGTCTCAATCACTTCACTTCTCTGGGTCTCGCTGTTTAAAGCTAGACATTGAGATTTACCTGCTTTTTCAGGAAGGATGTACAAAGCCCCCATGGTGTGCTAGGGCTGTGTGGCCTTGCATTTGTGGCCATTTTAGTTCACATTTCTCACGTGAAAGATGATATCAGCTGAGACTCAGAAAGACCTGTTAGCCAGCCATAGACAGAGCTGTGGTGAGGACTCGGTTTGTTCCTTTGAAGCCAGAGCTCCCAGCATCACTGCAGGCTGGAGAGTGAAGGCTAAATTCCTTATGCTTTGTGTGGAGTGGAAAGTTCCAGCTAATGCGGAGGGAAAGTTCCTTTACTTCATTCAGTAGAAAATCAACATCAGCATTAAGTTATTTCCGTTTTTAAAACGCAAAATAAAAGCTCAGTGCCTCTGTTCTTCTGAAATATAAAGCTGTTAAAGTTGGAGATTAGCTATTTTATTTTTATGTTTTATTTTCATTTTTTTTACAGATAGGGTCTTGCTCTGTTTTCAGACTATACTGAAGTGGTGAGATCATAGTTCACGGGAGCCTTGAGCTCCTGGACTCAGGTGATCCTCCGGCCTCAGCCTCCTCAATAGCTAAGACTACTAGCTACTCGGCAAGCCACAACACCTGGCTAATTTTAGTTTTATTATTTTTATATTTTTGTAGAGACAGGGGTCTTGCTATAGTGTCCAGGCTTGTCTTGAATTCCTGGCCTAAAGTCATGCTCCTGCCTCAACCTCCAAAAATGCTGGGATTACAGGTGTCAGTAGATAACACTTTTTTTTTTTTTTTTTTTTTTTTAAGTGAAACTAGCTAACGTTTACTGAATACTCATGTTCCCAGATGGCTTTTGGAGCTTTGTGTTCAGTGCTTAGCACCGTCTTGTGAGGCCGTTATTGGCCACATTTATAGATCAGGAAACAGAAGTTTAAAGAGTGAAGAAATGAGGACCCCTAGCTGAGCCTGTCTCTGTGCCCCACTGCATTCCCACTGTGGCACGGAGAGGCCTGGGGACCAGAACTATTGTGCAGTCCCAGAACACCGTTTTATGAGAGAGGTAAGATGAGGCATCCATGTATAAATCACTGGCCGAGGGGTGGAACCAGGAAGAAAATGAGGTGGGGACAGATGCTGGAGGGGTCGTGGAAGGTGGTGACTGCCATGCTTGCAGATGTTCTCAGCACCAAACCTCGGCCTCTCCCGCCCACTAACGCCTGGACAAGGGAGCCCAATGCTTCCTTCCACCCACACCCACGGGACCCCTGTGACTGCTGTTTTCCTTTCAACGCTGCCAATTTTATTGTAATTAGTATATTTCCTAATACATGTAATATGTAGCATGATATGAATACAAATAATATTTGGAGTATTTAAATGTATATTGATTCTAAAACACATGTGCATAGTTTTGATTAATAAATATAATGATGCTCATCATTTATTGGACACTTGCAATGTATTTCATAGTGAGAGGCACTATGATATAGCACAATTCTAAAAATATTATTCAATTTTAAGAACTTGTCTGACGTTTAAGAACCTGCCTGAGGTCACTTGGAGGTTGATGAAGATGGGATCTGAGCCTCTTCTGTCAGATTCCAAAGCTGGTAGTTCTTAAGTGGTGCGCCTCCGCCAGGACCAGGGCAGCACGAAGGATGCCGGCCCTGGTCTTGACTGTGACTCCTCCCTCCTCCTCACAAACCCTGTATCTGCTGTCTCCAGGACACCCACTTCTCTCCCTCTCCAGGACTGCTTCTGCTCATCCGTTTCATTTCCCACTTTCGAAAGGGCCAAAGAGGTCTTTCCAAAACCCGAGTTGAAACATGCCCCCTTCCTGGTCCCAGCGTTTCAGTAGCTTTTCAGTGACCTCGAGATGGAGCCAGGCTTCCTGACCTTTGAGGCCTCATTTCTCCCCACCAACCCTGAACTCGTGGCTCTTGCCAGACTAAGGGACTTTGATTTCCTTGACCTACTGTGCTTCCTGTTGTGATTCCTGTTGGTAGGTGGTTTTTTTTTTTTTTTTTTTCCTGTTTCTAATTTAGTCTTGAGGTTGCTTTCTGGAGAGTGGCCATAAGCTCTAGCTCTGCTCTGGCCAGGAGGAAAGTAAAGTTTGGTCATGTGTGTCAGATGAGGAAGTAAATGAGGAAGTGAATCAAAAATTCATGAAACGGAAGAAATTTATTACTCACGGGTCCCAGCAAGGTCAGGGGTGCTGATCAGAGGCAGATGAAGAAAATGGAGGTGGCAGGGAGCTCCACCAGTGGTGGAGAGAGAGGGAGAGAGACAGGAGAACCTGTGGGACTATGCGTTCTTCGAGTCTGTCTTAAGGTTCATGGGAGTTATTTCTTAGGCTTCCCCAAGAGGGGTGTGGATTGGCTACTTAAAAAAAAAAAAAACATGCACATGAGAGGAACTTATTTACATGACTCTGGCACTGACCGTTAGGTTGTATCATGGTCAGTAGCTGTGGGATATGTTGTGTTTTGGGTCAGTGGGATGAGGAACAAGAGGACCATGTCACAAACAATCCTGTGGGGAGGAAAAGTGGCAGGTCAGCTGTGTGCACTCTTGTATTGCCCAAAAAAAAAAGAGAAAAAGAAGAAAGAAAGAGAAAGAAAGAAAGAAGGAAAGAAAGAAAGAAAGAAGGAAAGAAAGGAAAGAAAGAAGAAAAGAAAGGAAAGAAAGAAAAAAGAAAAGTAGACAAAAGTGGCAGAGTACAACTAGGTTTTAGGTAACTTATGTCTGTCCTAAAAATGGATGCTGAGGTAGTAACTATGTTAAACAAACTGAGGACACTCCCTACAGCTATGCACTCCCCATGTTGAGGTCATCTTATTTCCTCCATTGTCCTCGTCCTCCTTCAGCCCCCAGCATTGAGACACTGCCCCTTGAAAGTGTTGGCTGAGCCCCAGGCATGGCTGTGTGCCTTCTGTGTCCCCTCAGCACTCATCGCATTTTACTGGTGGTCCATATACCCTGCTGAGCTCTGAGAGCTACAGTCAGGGGCAGTGTGTCCGGTATGATCCTCTCCAGCTCCTGTGACTGCGATGAGCCTGTGAGACGTGCTTCATCAATATTTGACTGCATGTGAATAGGTATGCCTGGTGTACTGCCTGGCAGAGAATAGATGCTAAATAAAAGGTAGTCATTTTTCTTTATAATTCCAGCTCTAATATCCTGGGATTACAGAAAACTGACTAATCACATAGCTAACATCTGGTTGGCACTGATCTTTCTGTGATGAGTCTACCAATTTGCACAATTCCAAAACCAAAAATAGATTACAGGGGCAAAGAATTTCCATTTACAAATAGAGGTGTGCCCATGGTATGCCACATGGCTGGATCGGAGGGGCTGTCTTGAGTGCTAACCAGCTGTGTCTCCCCCGTGGCACCTGTTTGGAGGTGTGACATGCTTTCCATGGGGCATGTGATTGCCTGTGCTGTGTGGTTTCATTCTCTGATTGTTGGTCCTAAGCTTCGTGCTCAGGAGCCTTTCTTGATTTCCCCACTGGACGTGACTTCCGTTTTTCAGTACTTTCAAAGCCTCTCTCCTCGCGCTGTATTGAAATTGAGAGGCAGAGCAAAGACCACCTGTAAGAAATGAACTCCTAGTGATCACTCTGCGTGGTTGCGAACATTCTGTGTCAGGTATTGCTGCATGTAATCCCGACAAAAACCTCTGACGAAGGAGCTATTTGTCATGCCCGTGGTAGAGATGGGGAACTTGAGGGGCAGACACTTGCTCAGAGCAGCAGAGCCCCCGGCCTAATTTAACTCAACTCCATGAGCTGCAACTCTACCACAAGACAAGGTCATTTTGCTTACTTGAGGGTAGTAGTCTTAGAAATGTCATCCGTTCTTTGACTTTATGAGTTTTTTTCATGCAGACTTTTAAAAAATCTTTTATGTAGTCAAATTTCTTCTTCCCTTTCCATATGGCTTCTGGATTTTGAGTCTTTCCTACACTGAAACACTCTTCCAATTGCTCCTCTAATCCTCTTACAAAGGTTTTTGTTTTGTTTTTCTTTTTAAAAAACAGGGGGCTCTTTCAGGCATCTGGAGTTAATTTTGGTGTCAAGAGGGAGTTAGAGATCCAATTTATTTTTTCCCAATAGCTACTTGTTTACGGATATGTCCTTCTTGTCTGCACTGATATGCAAAGCTGCTTTTTTTCTATACTAAATGCTCATCTGTATGTGGATTTATTTCTAGACTCTCTCTTCTGCTCCAATTTTCCTCTCTATTTATACATCAGTGCGGTTTATTAATTATTACAGCTTTGTACCATATTTAACTCCTTGGAGGGACTAGATTACTCTCATTATTCTTGGTTTTTAGAAGAATTTTCCTCACCGTTTTTGCACAGTTATTCCACAGTTCTTTCCTGAAACTTAACTTTACGCAGATGACGTAGATGTGTACATGTTGGACATATGGATAACTTACTTTGGGCTTCTGGACGAAAGGACTTATGATCTGTTTTTAAGCAGTCATCCACTCACGGGTGGAAAAGTGGCTGTATTTTGCACTATCTGGTACAGAGCTCAGGCAGTTAACCAAGAAGGGAGAAACTTGGAAGGTGTTATGGAATGAAGGTGTGTGTTCTCCCAAATTCATATGTTGTGACCCTAACCCCCAGTGAGATGGTATAAGGAGATGAGGTCTTTGGGAGGTGATTAGGTCTTAGGAGTGGAGCCTGCATGAATGGAATTACTGTCCTTTTAAAAGAGACCCTGAGAGCGCTCCTGCACCTTCCATCATGTGGGACACAAGGAGAAGATTACCATCTGTGAACCAGGAAGTGGGCCCTCACCGGACACCTAATTTGTGAGTGCCTTAATCTCGGACTTCCCAGCTTCCAGAACTGCAGGAAATAAATGTTGATTATTTTAGACCCCCTAGTCTATGATATTTTTGTTACAGTAATGTGAACTAAAATGGAAGGAGGGATGTATAGCTAAGGAGTAACAGCCAATTGCCCAAAATCAAGATTAGAGTTGGAAGAAATTTTAACTCCCTGGTTCAACTGATTCTCCTGCCTCAGCCTCCCTAGTAGGTGGGATTACAGGCATGCGCCACCACGCTCGGCTAATTTTTTGTATTTTTGGTAGAGACAGGTTTCACCATGTTGGTCAGGCTGGTCTCGAACTCCCGACTTCATGATCCACTAGCCTCGGCCTCACAAAGTGCTGGGATTACAGGCTTCAGCCAACACGCCCGGCCCAGTTGAATTTCTTACCACTACATTACACATCACTCCTTCTAAAACATTAGCAGAGGGATTTTGTTTTTGAAATAAAGGTGCGGGAGACTTGAGTTCTTCCTAGTCCTTCCCTCTTAAACTTATCAGAGAAAGTCCGCATTAAAAGACATATACCAGATCTGAAAATTCTGTTGCTTCTCCTTCATTTAAAGTCTACCTGGTAAGTTAGCAGGAGTTGAAGCATACCAATAGGACTTCTGAACACTTTTCTTCTTTACCCAAATTAGTAATGGTAGCTCATATATTTTACAAGAATTGCTCCCAACCTTCCCTACGGTTGTCATTGTTTCCATCCTCTCCCATCTGGAGAGAGCTGGAGCTTGGCTTCATTTCCGTTTAGCAGCGATAGCACTTTGGGTAGTGAAGGGAGAAAAATGAGACGTCCCTGGAGTCATAGTTTCCCTAACCAATGACCGTTCGTTCTGGAGATAACTTTATATTTTTCTCCACAGAGATGGAGTAGAATTTGCAAGTGAATCCCTCTGACAGCTGGCTACAGGGGCAAGCATTATGCCTTATGTATCCCAAATGCATACTCGCTTTACACCAAAAATTTGTATAATATTTTCAGACAGCTAAGAGGAGACAGATACCCTCTAAATTAAAATTGATGAAGAATAACTGAGGATATAGCTCAGAGCCCATGTTTAACTTCCAAAGGTTAAATCTGAATAAAAAATATAGTCTCTGCCATGTCATGCTTGTTACTTGGATGATATAGATCTGTGTTGTTTTCTATTTACGTGAAAGGTGGTTTAAAATGTGCTAAAGTGTAAAACAAATGCATACAGCTTTCTTTCACATGAGCCAGTTTTTTATGCCCCATTTTCCAAAAATACGTATCTGATTCCAGGAAGAAGTCAAGATCTGCGGCCCGAGTTAAGTAGATTGGCTGTTAACAGTCTGCGCTGCACGTGGCTATTTATAAAATGCTCTAGTTTTGCCATCTGTTCTCTATGTTCTTTTGCTTCTGTCTATTCTATGCCCTTTTCCCCTAAAATGTTGGGCTATGGCTCCTGAAAGAATTTCCAATTCTCTTTTTTTCCTTTGGCTAGGGTTCCTTTGTGATATTTGATGTCTTTCAGGGATTGTCTGATGAAGTCTTATGTACTCCACCCACCCCCACGTTTTATGTATTTTTGGTTTTGGTTTTTGTCCTTCCTTGGGCTCAGCAGCAAATGTACTGCTACAGCTTCTCCTCCTCACCAGACCCCGGGCTGGACCCCGGGCTGCCAAAGGGTGCTGCTGAGCCCCCAGGACCATCCTCCCCCTGCACCTCTTCCCAGCTCAGGCCTTTCTGTTTGCTGCTGGATCCAAGCTACGCTCCCTACAGTAGGTTCTTCCATCAAACAGGAATCCATTTTTAAATCACTGATTTTTAGATCAACATGATTTTCTTAGAGATCACAGAAGGCAGTCTCCCAATTTTATGGATATAGAAACTGAGACTCAAAGATAGCAAATCAGGCTGGGCGCAGTGGCTCACGCCTGTAATCCCAGCACTTTGGGAGGTAGAGGCGGGCAGATCACCTGAGATCGGGAGCTCGAGACCAGTCTAGCCAACATGGTGAAATCCTGTCTCTACTAAAAATACAAAAATTAGCTGGGCATGGTGGTAGGTGCCTATAGTCCCAGCCACTCAGGAGGCTGAGGCATGAAAATCGCTTGAACCCGGGAGGTGGAGGTTGCAGTGAGCCAAGATCGTGCCACTGCAGTCCAGACTGAGTGACAGAGCAAGACTTGGTCTCAGGAAAAAAAAAAAAAAAAAAGCAAATGGCTAGCAGAGATGGCAAATGGCTCGCTATTGGTAGAGTAGAATAATATAATTAGACTTTTACCCGATGTTCATGACAAGTTTAAGACATGGACAAGGAAACAAATCCCACAGATGTAGTAATGGTGAAACTCATGAACCCTTATTAACCTCAGGATAACCCTGTATCATAGAAAAATATCACAGATTAGATGGCTTAAACAGCAGAAATGTATTTCTCATAGTTCTGGAGGCTGGAAGTCCTAGACCATCAAATCAGCAGGACTGGTTTCTCCTGAGGCCTCTCTCCTTGGCTTGCAGATGGCTGCCGTCTTTGTGTGTCCTCATATGGCCTAGCATGTGTGTGTGCACACCCCTGGTGTCCCTCAATGCATCCTAATCTCCACTTCTTCAAAGGACACCTGTCGTGTTGGATCAGGGCCCATCTTAATGGCCTCATTTTAACCTCATTGCCTCTGTAAAGGGCCTGTCTCCAAATGCAGTCACATTCTGAGGTACTGGGAGTGAGGATTTGTGTCCTCTCCAGTCCATAATATCCTGTGAGGTCGGGATTACTTATACCCACATTAACTGATGATGAAAGAAGACACAGAGATGATAATGAACTAGCCCACGTTTGCTCAGAGAATAAGTGGTAGGGCCAGGATTTGAACACAGGCAATCTGGCCTCAGAAACCTGCCAAGAGTGCTCAGTGCTCAGAGTCCTGCCGAGAAAATGTCCCATAATGACTCTACTGTAATGTTAAGCATTGTCTGCTGAATAACTTGTGATACATAAATAGCCTTTTTTATGAAGGATAGTTTTTTATTTTTCATTTGCCCTGACTTTTGCCAGTTCCTTTGGTTCTCCTTTGCTGTGTGTCAGCAAGGTCAAGGATTCATGTCATCCAAGCCGTGTATAACACAGCCATGCCACATGAGGTACAGCCATGTCACCTGAGGTGTGTATAAGACAGCCATGTCACCTGAGGTACAGCTGTGTCACCTGAGGTGTGTATATAACACAGCCATGTCACCTGAGGCACAGCCATGTCACCTGAAGTGTGTATAACACAGCCATGTCACCTGAGGTACAGCCATGTCACCTGAGGTGTGTGTACAACATAGCCATGTCACGTAAGGTACTGTTATATCACCTGAGGTGTACATAAAACAGTCATGTCATCTGAGGTACAGCCATGTCACCTGAGGTGTGTATAACATAGCCATGCCACCTGAGGTGCATATAAAATAGTTGTGTCACCTGAGTTGTGTATAAACACAGCCATGTCACCCGAGGTGTGTATAACACAATTATGTCACCTGAGATGTGTATATAAAACCGTTGTGTCACCTGTATAAACACAGCCATGCACCACCTGTGATGTATATGACACAGCTGTGTTACCTGAGGTGTGCATAGCACAGTTGTGTTAACTGAGGTGTGTATAGCACTGTGTGTGTATAAACACAGCCGTGTCACCTGAGGTGTGTCTAACACTCTGTGTCACCTGAGATGTGTATAGCACAGCCATGCACCTGAGGTGTGTATAAACATAGCCAGGTACCACCTGTGGTGTGTCTAACACTCTGTGTCACCTGAGATGTGTATAGCACAGCCATGCACCTGAGACATTCATAAAGAGCTGTGGAAATATATAGGAAATAAGAAAGGAGATTCGAGTTTTCATTTGGAACACCTAAGCTTAGCTCATTCAGAGCTAATTAAATTTGAGATCAAGAGCATATTAATAAGTAATTTTAATCACAGGATTTTCATGAAGAAACTTAAATACACTCTTATTTTACAGAAGTCTCCTGTAGTCTACTTTCATGAAAGATGAAAATATCTTTATATTGGTCCTACAACCTGGAAAATATTTGCTAACGAAATTTAGGAACACAGCAGGAGAGCTGAATGCTGCTAAGGAATAAAGCCACGTACAGGGAGCTGGGGATTCATCATTATTCCTGGTCATTCCGTCATCTCATTCAGCAGTGAGCTGCCATTTCCTTTCTAACTGCAGCTTTAACATATCTGGGGACAAAAATAGCTGTCCTCACTCCCTTAGAGTTCACAGGAAAAATTACCTGTGCAGGCCTCACTATTATAGAATGTCCTTGGTCCCTGCCAGCTGAATGAGCCCCCGAAAGGCAATGTCAGTGTCGCTGCTAAACAGAGTCACAAAGGGTCTTTTCCTCAGCTAAAGAGAGGTCTAAAGTTTCATCTCTACTGAATACTTGTCACTGAAACAAGATTAAAATACGCCCACAAATTTACACAGCAATAGCAAAAGTTTTTATAGTATCAAAATCAAAGCAAAACCTTTTCCTGCCATGTTAAGTCTCCCAGTGAATAAATGAAAAAATACAAGTATAACTATATTAAGGTTTTAAGCCTTTCACTTCCCAAACTGTAATGATTTACTACCATATCACAACATAAAATGTAAACCTGTGCTATAGAAAAGTTGTCAGTGACAGTAAGATTGATGTTTCATGTCCTCATTAATAAAACAATTTCTTCTATAAAGGGTGGAAACAGTAAATGTAATATACATTTCAATTTTCCTGATCAAGGTTTAGAATGACTAAGGTTTAGAAAACTCAGTCATGGTCTTTCTTTCTCTTACTGCTTTCAAGTATTGCTTCCAGTTTTCCAAACAACATTTAGGCAACTTTTTCATTTTTTTTTGAGACGGAGTATCACTTCATCACCAGGCTGGAGTGCAGTGGTGCGATCTTGGCTCACTTCAACCTCTGCCTCCCAGGTTCAAACGATTCTCCTGCCTCAGCCTCCTGAGGAGCTGGGACTGCAGGCACACACCACCATGCCCGGCTAATTTTTGTACTTTTAGTAGAGATGGGGTTTCACCATGTTGGCCAGGATGGTCTCGATCTCTTGACCTCATGATCCGCCCACCTCAGCCTCTCAAAGTGCTGGGATTACAGGCTAAACCACTATGCCCTGCCCATTTAGGCACCTTCTTTTTTTTTGAGACAGAGTCTCGCTCTGTTGCCAGATGACAGTCTGGAGTGTAATGGCATGAGCTTGGCTCACTGCAACCTCCACCTCCTGGGTTCAAGCAATGCTCTTGCCTCAGCCTCCCAAGTAGCTGGGACTACAGGTGCACACTACCACGCCCAGCTAATTTTTTTTTTTTTTTTTTTTTTTTAGTAGAGATGGGGTTTCACCATGTTGGTCAGGATGGTCTCAATCTCTTGACCTCATGATCCGCCCGCCTCGGCCTCCCAAAGCGCTGGGGTTACAGACGTGAGCCACCGTGCCTGGCCCATTTAAGTATCTTCTAATAGACCCTGTCACATCACTTTATGGCTGTCGAGTGAAACTCCTGATTTGTTTATAAGGAATTTTAGACCCAGACTCAGTGTGGTCTCTGCATCATACCGCTGCTGCTATGGGCTGTTGCTAACACCCCAGTCTGCAGCCTCCCACGCCAGCCCGTCCACATCTGTCTCTCAGGGAAGATGCTTCTGGGGAGGAGAACAGAAGAACGTTCCCTGGCACAGAGAACTTGTGAGATTTCTTAGACCTCAGAGAAATGATCATCTCTGTATTAAGAACAGTTTTATCTAAGGTAATGATATCCTCTAGGTACTTCCACTAAGCCTAAATATATTTTTTCCTTGTTCCTACAATCACACGTTCACTAAGATATTTACAATTCTAAAACCAGGTGCCGCTTTTACATCTTGTGCAATGATTAAGTATGGGAAGCAATCTGAAAAATCCCAAAGCGTGCAGGTTTCCCTGCAGCTGCGAACTTGCAAATACAGTGAGTGAATACTTAAAAACAATTGCAGCTGATGAGTGAGAAATGTCAGCACGCTTCTTTCTGAAAAGGATTTGAGGAGCAAACAAGTACCTGCCTATGTAGAAATGTCTGCAAAAAAGAGACATTTACTATGTTATTAAAATGGTGTCTTCAGTGATAAAATAATCACGGGTAGACTGGTTCTCTGCACAGAACAAGGTAGGACCTTTTACAAAAAAGTCCAAGTGCTGCACAGCAGGCGCTGTAGCATGCTAGTGAGCTCAGTGATGGGATGACCTCGCCTGATAGTTGGGTTGTAAATTCATTTCGGGTTGCAGAGACCGGAACCAGGCCTTGGAATTTTCCTCTGCAGTCTGTACCAAGTAAAGTCGTTGTTAAGAACGGATTCATCTTGTCTGGTTGTCCAGTTCTGTTCAGGTATTACTGAGTGTTCACAGTCTCTCTAATGAGATCAAGCTGTGAGCAATTACGTGCCATGATCCATGTCCACAAATACTTGGACTTGAAAGGAAAAACTGTGTGTTTGCGCGGGAGGGTTGGGGAAGTATCTACCTAGGAGGAGTTTGAAAGATTGTCCTTAGGATAAGTCTGGAACGTTAGGCAGACAGAGCAGTGGAGGTGCTGGGAGAAGAGTGGAAGGCCTTCCAGGGAGTGAAGAGCTGGGGTAAAAGCGTATCAAAGGGCAAGTTCTGGTCAGGGATGGGATGAGTTCTGCAGAGGAGAAGATGGGGGCAGGAGCAGAGAGTCAGGTGGATGAGGGCCAGGTCGTGACAGGCCTTTCGCTGTCATAGTGCGTCCAACAGGGAATCCTTGGAGGTGCCACCCTCAGAAGGGTTTGGAGCTTGGTTCCGAGGTTTCACTGTGTGTCATTTCCCCATCTGTGTTTTCTTAGTGGTATATATAGGTCTGGACCCCAGTGGTCGTCTCATCCAGCAATGCTCAGACTTGGAGATAACTGAATCACACAGTTCAAAATAATCTCACAGCAAAAACCAAGTTTCCAATGTGCTTGCTGTTTGCCTGGACACAGTGGTCAGTCTTCTGCAGATGTACCTCCTTTCCAGTTAGTTATTGAGGCAAGGAGAGAAATCATTGTTGCCTGGATCGTGGGTTCCTCTTGCCTTTGGACCTGGCATCCTGTACCCAGTGACCGCAGAGAACACTGCAACATGCCTTTCTTTGTGCCTCTCACTGAGCTGTCCAGCTTACAAAAACGTGCTGTTCTGTGTAGCAGTGTGTCAGTTTTCAATATGATGCAACTGAATTGGGTCCTAATTTTTTTTTTTTTTTTTTTTGGCTGCAAGGAGAGGAAATATGGTTCCTAGTATCGCTGATGGAGTGAAAGAGTGGGAATGGTCCCCAGAAGATTATTCTGGTGAGCCAAGAGTGTGGAGGGCCTGCAGGTCTGAGGACCATTATCTCAGTATGGGCTCAGTAGACTGGGACTCCCATACGAAACACTACAACTCTCTCTCTCTCTCAGCCCAGCCACTGTTGGTTTTAAGTGCATGCGCATGTGAATCTTGTAGTTGGAAAAAAAAAAAAGGTTCCAAGTGCCAGACTTGAGATGGATTTTAAAAAGTCTTCTGTAGACACTGTAGGTATCTTTACGTTTGAATTGTATCCTCTCCTCACAAAAGACATGTGCTGAAGTTCTATCCCCCAGTACCTCAGAACGTGACTTTATTTGGAAATAGCATTGTTGCCAATGTAATTGGTTAAGATGAGGTCATATTAGAGGAGGGTGGGCCCTGATTCTAATACTACTTGTGTCCTTATAAGAAGGGGAAATTCAGAGGCAGACGCATACACACACAGGCAGGATGCCCTGTGAAGATGAGGGCAGGAATCAGGGTGATGCTTCTACAAGCCAAGAAACACCAGAGTCTCAGAGACCACCAGAAGCCAGGAGAGAGGTGGGGAACAGATCTCCCCCGCTGCCCTCCGCAGGAACCACCCTAATTACACCCTGATCTCAGTCTTCTGGCCTCCAGAACTAGGAGACAGTCTATTTTTGTTGTTTAAACCACTCAGTTTGTGGCTCTTATTGTGGAAACCCTGGCAATCTAATAAGGTCTCAGCCACAGAGGCGGAGACCCTGCCAAGGGGAGCACCCTCCATACAAAGGGCATGTCTTGAAAGCAGGTGGGTGGAAAGTGGTCCTTATTTTTCCAGAGTTTATGAGATTTTCCTCTATAATCACTGTGCAATTTCAGTCAGTCACTTTTTGTAATCCAAATGCTAAATTTCTTTCTTTTTTTTTTTTTTTTTTTTGAGACGGAGTTTCGCTCTTGTTACCCAGGCTGGAGTGCAATGGCGCGATCTCGGCTCACTGCAACCTCCGCCTCCTGGGTTGAAGCAATTCTCCTGCCTCAGCCTCCCGAGTAGCTGGGACTACAGGCACGTGCCACCATGCCCAGCTAATTTTTGTATTTTTGGTAGAGACGGGGTTTCACCACGTTGACCAGGATGGTCTCGATCTCTTGACCTGGTGATCCACCCGCCTCGGCCTCCCAAAGTGCTGGGATTACAGGCGTGAGCCACCGCGCCCGGCCTAAATTTCTTTATCTTATGCAGAGCGTGGCTAGTTCAGTCAAAGTCCAAACGATGATATGCTTTTGGTTATGGCTGAATTTCCTGCTGTTCTGGTGAATCTAAATATTTCTTCAGGTCACCTGCACTAGACCTGTAATTCCAAACTAGAGTGAAAGTCACAGTAGTTTATTCTTTGCTTAGACTGTATTCACTGAGCACCTAGTATGTGCAATATTTTATTTCGGATACTATGGAAAGTGCCAAGTTAAAGAGAATATGACCACTGTCTTCAAATTAGTGAAAACGATGGCCTATAAATCAATAATTATAAAACTATTTTTTTTCAACTGCTATTTTAAGTTCTGGGATACGTGTGCGGGATGTGCGGGTTTGTTATGTAGGTAAACATGTGCCACTGTGGTTTGCTGCACAAATCAACCCTTCACCTAGGTATTAAGCCCAGCATCCCTTAGCTATTCTTCCTGATGTTGTCCCTCCACCCCACTCCCAACTGACAGGCCTCAGTGTGTCTTGTTCCCCACCATGTGTCCATGTGTTCTCATCATTCGGATCCCATTTATAAGTGAGAACAGGTGGGGTTTGGTTTCCTGATCTGTGTTAGTTGGTTGAGGATAATGGCTTCTGGCTCCATCTATGTCTCTGCAAAGGACATGATCTCATTCTTTTTTATGGCTGCATAGTATTCCATGGTGTATATATACCACATTTGCTTTATCCAGTCTATCATGGATGAACATATGAGATGATTCCATGTCTTTGCTATTGTGAATTGTGCTGCAGTGAGCATACACATGCATGCATCTTTATAATAGAATGATTTCTCTTCCTTTGGGTATATACCCAGCAATAAGATTGCTGGGTCAAATGGTAGTTCTGCCTCTAAGTCTGAGGAATCACCGCGCTGTCTTCTACATTGGTTGAACTAATTTATACTCCCACCAACAGTGTAAAAGCATCCGTTTTTCTCCACAACCTTGCCAGCATCTGTTGTTTCTGGACTTTTTAATAATCGCCGTGCTGACTGACATGAGGTGATATCTCATTGTGGTTTTGATTGCATTTCTCTGATGATTAGTGATGTCGAGCTTTTTTTCATATGTTTGTTGGCTGCATGAATGTCTTCTTTTGAGAAGTGTCTGTTCATGTTCTTTGCCCACTTTTTAATAGGGTTGTTTGGTGTTTTTCTTGTAAATTTATATAAAACTAATTTTAAATTGATAAGTGCTCTAAGTGAAATTTTATTTGCAGTAATAGCAGGCTAGGTTACTCAGTCCAAGATTTCTTCTGAAAATAATAAATTATACTGAATAAAATATTTTAAAACAAAGCACTGAAGAAATGGGGAAGGGCCAGGGCCAGTCTGAGGGGTAAAGTGGAGCACTGAACAGGGAAGCCAGTCCTCTCTTCCCTGCCCACACACCCCAGCTCTTGTGGCAAGCTCAGAGCACCTTGCCCAACCAAAACCAATCATTCCTTGGGTCTGTCTTGGAGATAGCCCAGTCCTAATTTAAATTATTTTTAAAATTTAATCTTGTACATTCAGGAGGTACATATGCATGCTCGTTACATGAGTGTATTGCATCCTGGTGGGGCTTCTTGTGTACCCATTACCCAAATACTATTTGTGTTTGGTAGTGTTTGTATTTGAAACATTATATTCAGCAGGTAATTTTTTGGACCCTCATCCTTCTCCCTGCTTCCCCACTTTTAGAGTCCCCAGTGTCTATTACTTCGTTTTTTCTTTTTTTTTTTGAGACTGAGTCTAGCTCTGTCACCAGACTGGAGTGCAGTAGAGCAATCTCTGCTCACTGCAACTTCGTTTCCCGGGTTCAAGCGAATCTCATGTCTCAGCCTCCCGAGTAGCTGGGATTACAGGCACGCACAAACACGCCCAGCTAATTTTTGTATTTTTAGTAAAGACAGGGTTTCACCATGTCGGCCAGAATGGTCTCGAGCTCCTGGCCCACCTCTGCCTCCCAAAGCGCTGGGATTACAGGTGTGAGCCACTGTGCCTGGCCTGTTATTTCCATCTTTACGTCCATGTGTGCCCACTGCTTAGCTCCCACTCATAAGTGAGAACATGTGGTATTTGGTTTTCTGTTTCTGAGTTGGTCCACTTAAGATAATGACCCCCACACATGATTCCATTTTTTAAGGCTGTGTCGTATTCCACAAGGTATGTGTACCACATTTTCTTTATCCAGTCAACCACTGATGGACACTTGGATTGCTTTCATGATGTTGTTATCTTGACTAGTGTTGCAATAAACATATGAGTGCAGGTGTCTTTTTAATATAGTGATTTCTTTGCTTTTGCTTAGTACTAGATAGATTATTTTTTAAAAAGAAATATCTGAGGAGGGGAATCTTGGAAATATCTACACTCAGGGTTTAGGAGGAGAGTGAGAAGCAGTATACAGAGACCAGGCTCTCTGAGGCAAAAATGAGAACCGGGAGAATAATGCATCTCCAGTTCAAGAGAGAAGAGGTAGATATCAGCTGAATTGACTCGTTCAGAGCTCAAGGAAGGTGTGCACTGAGAGACAACTGGATTTGAGGACTAGGAGGTCATTGGTGAGGAGAAAGAAGGGACGGAGAGGGAAAGGGGGATGGCTCTTGGGTGCGGTGGCTATAGAGGAGAAGGCAATGACATGAGGGGACCTTTTACGGAATAAGAAAGACTAAAAGGTCTTATATAGTTAGAGGGAAGGATCAGAGAGGCACAAAAGAGTAATTTGATATCGAAGGCTCTGGAGGTGGCAAAAGGAAATGAAGCAGAGGAGGAAGAATAAAGGAGAACTGTGTCTTCTCTGGAGGCAGGAGTGAGAGGAGAACGCAGGGAACATGGGGCGGAGAAAGGACATGCGTGCCGTTGAGACTGGGGGAAGACCTGGGAGAAATTCACTTGACGAAAGTCGTAACGAAAGAGCTCTCCATATGCAGGAAATTCTCCGTGGATATGAACTCAGGTATTTTTAGAGGAGAAAAAGTAAGCACAAACTACTCCTTGCAGCCTCACTGTTTTTGACATGTTTTTTTGACAATGGTACAAAGGCCTCGTGTCACAGAGCTCTAGACAGCTGAAACAGATTGCATGGCATTTGCTTAGGGTTCTGCTCACTTTCGTGAAGGCCCAAGAAGGCAGCTCAGGCATTTATTTTTCCAAGGTATCTTTGTAGGCAAGACATGTGCTTAATCTTCTTGAACTTGCCTCTAATTCCATTTGTGTGCTCTGGCAGAGATGTTTAATACCCGCTTCTCTACAATGGCTGCCACTGGCTGCATTTCTTTCCCACGTCCACTGAGCTTTCAACAATTCCTCTGTCAGAAGCAGCTAGGGCCGCTTGATTCTGATAGGACACTCTGAAAGGGAAAACACTGCTTTGCTCTCTGACCTGCGTTCCAAGCGATTGATGCAGGCCAACCCTAACTGATCAACTTGGGATGGAAGGAGGCCACGCTACCCCTGATTATCTCAAAATTCAGTCCCAAGAGCAAATAACTCATTAGACTATAAGATGCACATTCCAGGAAGAACTCCTTTTTGCTGAAATAGTGACGCCTCATTTGCTACCTTCTGTGACACATGCTGTTTTTGGAAACGCACTCCGGGTGTGAGCTCTGGGGAATGTTTCTATCCACAAGCAAGGCGATGTTAGTGTTTGTGTCTAAGCATCGAGCTGTGCAGTACGTTTTTATTTATATTCAGAGTTTTCAAACTGCTTCGGGGAGCTCCTTTGGGAGTTGCAGTGAGGAGAGATGGGTGCGCGGCAGGCACCAGAAGGAGGCTTTTGGCATTCGAATAGAATTTGATTTGAACAAAAGGTCCTGAAGGGGGACAAAAGAAAAGAAACCACTATTTTCAATCAACCAAAGCCTATTGCTTATCCATTTCTTGGCAATTAAGCAAGCAGAATCTTTTGGAAAGAAAGTCATTATCCTGGTTTATAAATAAGAAACATTAGGTTATACCTTAAAAATATACATGCCACTGAAAAGAAACTGATTTTTTATAGTTTATCATGTTAGTGAAACTCTAAAATCCATATCTTTTCCATCTGTCAAAATTAGACTCCTCTTTTAAAGGTATTTCTTAGCCCCAAGGCCTCGTACAAAACATAACTCTTCTAATAGTATATCCCAGATTCCCCAGTCATTAATTTTCTTCCAGCATTCTTACTGCATTTGTTAACACCTTTGTTACACTGAGATCACAGGAACCCTGCATTAGGTTTGCTTGGATTTTTTTGTTTTGTATTTGTCTCTTCCACAAGACTGTGAGCCTCTGGACAATCCCCATTCATCTTCAGATTCCCCATGGCACCTGTCTGGGCACGGGGACTTGTGCAAAGAAAATCCTAAAGAGATTCTAGTTTTCCTGAATTCTCAGAAGTCATAATTTTTCCAACAGGATACGGTAGCTGAGTAAATATTCATTATAACAAAAATAAAGTAGCTGCCCGTAAGAATGAAAAGTATCTAGGGCGATGTTTTTACTTATTTAGAGAAGTCATGGATGACCAAGATCACTGTGGTCAGTAACTGGAGACAAACCCTCTTCAGTTTTAGTGCTTATCAACTATTTCGTTTCTAAAAGCTGCTAAAGTGTCTGGTTTGAAGGCTACCGGCATATCTTATAGGCAGTGGACATATTCGGGGGACTTGCGGACTCATTTGAAATATTTTAATCATCTTGAGTCATTGTCGACCGCTACTCATTCTCCTAACCCTAGGTTCTATGAGAATCTGTATTTTGTACCTGTCATATATTTCTTCATTTGGGGCTAAGAAGAAAGTCTCTAAAATTGTTCCAATAGCCGTGCCTGGGGATAAAAGTGTAATACATTTGCATAGAATTTTCATCACAGAACACAGGTAGGACAGGTTCCGTATCCATCATGTGAAATTGTTGGGCTAGCTTTAGTTCCCTACACTCATGAAGCTGGGTAAAATTATTTAATTTTATTCAGTTGTGTCTGTACTAGACTGGGTATTGAAAACCCAAGTAGGCTGAATAATGGGCCCCACAGATGTCCATGTTTTAATCCACAGAACCAGTGAATATGCTACCTTATATGGCAAAAGGGACTTTGCAGACATGGTTAAGGATTTTGAGGTGGGGAGATGGCCCTAGATTCTTCAGATGGGCACAATGTAATCACAAAGGTCTTTATAGGAGGGAATCAGCAGACCAGAGTAGATAGCAGAGATACACACTGATGGAGGTAAGCCGTCGGGAGGATGCAAAGAAGGCCATGAGCTGAGCCAAGGAGTGCAGATGGCTTCCCAAAGCTGGAAGAGTCAGAACAGTTTCTCCCCTGGACTCCCCAGAAGGAACCAGTCCTGCCCACACCTTGATTTTAGTTCCTTAAGATTTACGTTAGGTTTCTAACCTCCAGAACTGTAAAAGAATAAGTTTATGCAGTTTGAAGCCAAGTGTGTGGTAATTTGTTACAGCAGCCGTAGATGGTGACCACACTCTGTATGGTTTCTGTTTTTGTTACTGAAACCATACAGAGCATAGTCACCATCTGTGGCTCATCTCAGTGTGTGCCAGGCTGTTCTACACGTCTCACTTACAGTTGATGTTCTCTGTCATTTTTCTTTAGACTAAGCTCATGGAGCAAAGCTTAGGAATATAGAATCACAGGAATAAGTGAGTTTAATTTTTCCTTTAACGACTAGAATAGCACTGGAAATGGAACGTGCTGGATAAGAGTAGAAAACAGCATTTCTGGCCGGGCGCGGTGGCTCAAGCCTGTAATCCCAGCACTTTGGGAGGCCGAGGCGGGTGGATCACCAGGTCAAGAGATCGAGACCATCCTGGTCAACATGGTGAAACCCCGTCTCTACTAAAAATACAAAAATTAACCAGGCATGGTGGCACGTGCCTGTAGTCCTAGCTACTCGGGAGGCTGAGGCAGGAGAATTGCTTGAACCCAGGAGGCGGAGGTTGCGGTGAGCCGAGATCGCGCCATTGCACTCCAGCCTGGGTAACAAGAGCGAAACTCCGTCTCAAAAAAAAAAAAAAAAAAAAAAAAGAAAAAGAAAACAGCATTTCTCTACGGCCCTGTCAGCATCCTTCCTCGCGGTACGCTTCTTTTATCTTTGAGGTGAATGTTCCATCTGCTGTTGGAAAGTTGTTTAGTGCTAACTGGAAGCTTTGCTCCTGAGCTCATCATAACCCTATCGGTAGAATTGTCAATGTGATCACAGGATCAGAAGGGGCAGTCTGACATTTTGAAAAAAGAGTGTGCTTTGTTTGGAGTATTTTGGTTGCAAAGAACACAGATTCAATCAAGTTGGTTTAAGGAATTAGATGTTTATTTTAAGTAGAAGTTGATCATATATGTGGCAAATATGATTTTGTTCCATAATATCAGAATAAAAGGAAATGAGTATTTTTTATTTTTTCTAGATCAAATACATTTGGCTTGGCTCCCACTTGCCAGAGTTGGTGGTATGTTTACAACTAGTCATGATTGGAGATTGAGAGGTCCTATTCCTCTTCCCTGGGGTTCTAAGAAGCTAGGGCTGTCCCCAGAGTGCAAGTTCCAGCATGCACGAATGCCTCTGCTTCTATCACATTACTGTCCCGTTGGCCAAAGTGGTCATAGAGCCAAGCCCATAGTCAAGTGAATGGGTGGCCAACTATAAAAGACCATGAGTGCTGAGAGCAGGGCTCATGGGGAACCTAAAATAACCATTCATTACAGACTCACTTAGCTTTTCCATTCAAACCAGCTTACTTCAGGTTAAATTCCTCAGTCATGAATTTTTATAGTATTTGGTGATTATTCTTTCCCAGTGGTCATCACATGAAGTTTTTTTCGAATGGTCTCTGTTCCATTCGACGGTTAGTGCCATGAGGGTAGGAACCATGGTGGTCTTGCTCCATGCCAGATCACTACCAAAAAGCATTGTGCCTGGAGAAGGATAGGAGAGGGTGCTCTTCCCCCAGCAGAATGGGACTCCAGACAGACAATCAGGTGACACAAACATGTCCAACCCATAGGGGCTCGGTGACTTGGTCAATACTAGGCAGATAAGGAGCAGCAGAAACCCCATTCATATCCAGGGTTGCCTTATTCTAAAGCCTGTGTTCAAACCACTCAGTCTTGCTTTTTCCCAAGCACCTATCACTGGCCAAAAATCTGGAGAGCTACCCCATAAGCAATTTTCTTAGACCTAGCAACCCTGGGTTGGACGCACCTAGTACAGAGAGTTTAGGATGAAGTGTGGGGCTGTGTGTTTTCAGCATTAAGTGAGTGGTCTCAGATCAGGTTATAGAAGCGTTGAGTCTGAGGGCAGGCCACGTTCCATCACGCTGTCCTGATTCCAGAGCTATCCTTTCATCAAGCAGTTTTTAGTTCCTCATTTTGCTCCCTAATAGGGCCCTGATTAGAAAGAGAGATTTCCCTCTTTGTCAAGTATTACTGTTTCCCCGCCTCTTACAAGTTAGTGTCATATAGGTTGTTTGATGAAATCAGCTCTCCAAATTTTTGACCAGTGATAGGTGCTTGAGAAAAAGCAGGACTGAATACTCTGAACACAGGTTTTAGAATAAGGAAACCCTGAATGCGAATCACGGCTCTGCTGTTTCTTATCTGCCTAGTGGTGGCCAAGTCACTGAGCCCTTATGGGACTGTTTCGCCATCTGCAAAACAGTTATCATAATAGCTTTTTAAAGTTTTAATGAAGATTAAATTAAATACTGCAAATACTACCTTCTTCCTCACCTTAGCCTTCCCTTCCTCCCTCTGTCTCCCACCCTGGTCGGTTACATACTGCCTGGTATTAAGAATACTTGGGACAGTAAAACCAAGCCTATGTTAAACTCTTAAGAAGAGATAATGTGAGCTTAATGTGTGGAGACAGAGCATGAAGCATTTGGAAACACCAGTTTCAATCATAAGAAAGAAAAGAATCTAAAAAAAAACTTATTTTTAGATTCTCAGTGAAATATCCAAGCCAAGAACAGAGTTCTCTATTATACAAAATGGGAATAATGTATCTTCAAAGCTCGTATTTACTGACTTGGGATGATTAAGATACCTAGTTACATAAGCATTCTGAGCCTTATAAATGGTTGGAAAATACAGACAAAATTTGAAAGAAACCCAAGAACCACTTATGAGAAAGGAAAAACTGCTTTTTCGATATAGAAACAACATAATAATTATTTTTAGACTTTCCTTTTTTTTCGTAAAGAATAAAATAGAAGGGTTCTGTGCCCAGTCTTCCTTTGATGCTGATAATTTGGAAGTAACGGCTTAACCATCATAAGCACATGGGATATTCAGGATCTAAAACAAAGAAGACAGGCATTAGATTGATTGAAATTCACTACATAATTCTGGAGAAATCATTTCTACATGGGTTTTATCCAGGTGTTTCAAAAATTCTATAGTCAGAGAAATCCTGTGTCTTCTGTTATCCAATGCATTGCTGCTCATACTGCTTTAAGAACTTTTAACTATTATTTAGTTTGAATAGTTTCTTCCTTCCATTTAGACTTTTGAATTTGCATAGGTTCCTGATAATATAATACATTTTTCACTAATTTTTTTCAAATTAGAATGGTCCCTAATTAAACAACTGCTGTAACTATATAGGATTATTTTCTAAAATCACTGAAACTGAAACTCAAAAGGAAAGAATAACTATCCAAAAGTATTTTAAACAATTTTTGGAAGGATTTAATGATGTGCCTGGAACCTATATCTTTGTATTTTTTTTAATCATCATTTACCTATTAGATAACCTACCCCATTCTGAATAATCCTTAACATTTTCCAATATAATGCATTCATCTTAATGACTATAAATAGATCAACTTCTTTTTTTTTTTTTTTTGAGATGGAGTCTTGCCCTGTTGCCCAGGCTGAAGTGAAATGGCGTGGTCTCGGCTCACTGCAACCTCCACCTCCCAGGTTCAAACAAATCTACCTCAGCCTCACAAGTAGCTGGGATTACAGGCGCCTCCCACCACGCCCAGTTAATTTTTGTATTTTTAGTAGAGATGGGGTTTCACCATGTTGGCCAGGCTGGTCTTGAACTCCTGACCTTATGATCTGCCTGCCTCAGCCTTCCAAAGCGCTGGGACTACAGGTGCGAGCCACCGCGCCTGGCCCAGATCGATCAACTTTTAAATGAGTTTTTAAATTGATCGAGGATTTACTTCTCATGAACCGTGATTTATGCCTGCACATTTTAACTATTGTCCAATTCCACCATCTTGTAGGTTGTTATGGACTGAGTGTTTGTAATCCCTCAGAATTTATATGTTGAAGCTAATGTGCTGGTATTAGAAGGTGGGGCCTTTGGGAGGCAATCAACTTTAGGTAAGGTCACGTTTTTATAAGAGGAAGAAAGCTATAAGTTTGGTGCAAATGTAATTGCGGTTTTTGCACTGTTGAATTTGCTATTTGCTATTGGAATACATTCTTTAATAACTGTGGTTATGTTACACATCATTTTAATGTGCATTTATCACTTCATTTTTTTTTTGGCTGATGACTCATTACTTGCTATTTATTTTATGTTTATTTTAGACTACAGAAATATTAGACAAGTAAATTTGAGTGATTTTCTTATTGGAGTTCAAAATGGGTCGTAAAGCAATGGAGACAACTTGCAACATCAGCAACACATTTGGCCCAGGAACTGCTAATGAACATACAGGGCAGTGGTGCTTCAAGCAGTTTTGCAGAGGAGAAGAGAGTCTTGAAGATGGGGAGCGTAGTGGCTGGCCACTGGAACCTGACAACGACCAATAGGGAGCAATCACTGAAGCGGATACTCTTACAACTACAGAGGTTGCCGAAGAACCCAACGTCGCCCATCCTATGGTGGTTTGGCATTCGAAGCAAACTGGAAAGGTGACAAAGCTCAATAAGTGGGTGCCTCATGAACTGAGGGAAAACTTTTTTAAAAATCGTAATTTTCAGGTGTTGTCTTCCCTTACTCTATGCAACAACAAATCATTTCTCGATCCGACTGCGATATATGATGAAAAGTGGATTTTATGCGACAACTGCATGCTGACCAGCTCAGTGGCTGGGCCAAGAAAAAGCTCCAAAGCACTTCCCAATCCCAAACTTGCACCAAAACAACTTGCACTGTTTGGTGGCCTGCTGCCCATCTGATCCACTGCAGCTTCCTGAATCCCGCAAAACCATGACGTCCAAGAAGTATGCTCAGCAAACTGGTGAGATGTATCAAAACTGCAACACCTGCAGCCAGCACTTGTCGGGAACGGCACATCTGCCGGGGAGCTCTTGGCCAGCAAGAGGGTCCCAATACCTGGAAGACAGAGTGTGCAGAAAAGAAAGTAGACAGAGAAGCGGGGTCTGGAGGTCTGAGTAGGCATTGCCTAAACAGCAATGCCTAAACAGCAATTTTATTTGTGCAAAGGGTCCCAATATATACTGTCAGCTTTCAGTAGCTGACCTCAACCCACGTTGTTAATTCTACACAATAAAGAGGAACAAAAAGGGAAGTACATAGCTAGGGGCCATAAAAGTAAGGAGGGTCAAGCAAGCAGGCGATTTTTCTTTATCTATTGTGTAGGGATTTACATTTGAGAAGGTAACATTCTTTAAGGTCAGGAAAACTCATAGATCTTAAAGGTAACAATCTCCAAGAGACATGTGAGTAGTTACAGGGCTTAGATAATGTTTAGTAAACAGAGTCATAAAACAGGTACCAAGATAAAACACAATGTCTTAGTAAAACCACACAGCCATCAGCAAGCCATTGTGTCAGTGTCAGGGAGTCTGAGATAACTTCTACAAAATCATCCATCTTTCAGTTCCTGCTTTCCCTTAGCTCGACTGCCTCCAGGAGGGGGAAATATGTCTGGGCTCAAGCTCACATTATGGCGGAGGCACTGTCAGGGGGCCTCTATGCTGGAGCGTTCCCCATAAGCACTGGTCAGCAGAAAGGGCCCAATTCTTCTCCATGACAACGCCTGACCACAGGCCGCACAACTGGTGCTTCAAAAGTTGAACGCACTGGGCTACGAAGTTTCACCTCGCCTGTCATATTCACCTGATTTCTTGCCAACCGACTACCGTCTTGACAACTTTTTGTAGGGAAAATGGTTGCACAAACAGGAGGATGCAGAAAATGCTTTCCAAGAGTTTGTTGAATCATGAAGCACAATTTTTATGCTATAGGAATAAACAAACTTATTTCTCATTGGCAGAAGTGTATTGATTGTAATGATTCCTATTTTATTTAATAAAGATATATTTGAGCCTAGCTATAATGATTTAAAATTCAGGGTCTAGGCTGAGCATGGTGGCTCATGCCTGTAATCCCAGCACTTTGGGAGGCCAAGGTGCGGGGATCACTTGAGGTCAGGAGTTCGAGACCAGCCTGGCCAACATGGTGAAACCCCACCTCTACCTAAAATATAAAAATTAGCTGGGTGTGATGGCAGGCACATGTAGTTCCAGCTACTCAGGAGGCTGAGGCAGGAGAATCACTTGAACCCAGGAGGTAGAGGTTGCAGTGAGCCAAGATTGTACTGCACTCCAGCCTGGGTGACAGAATGAGACTCTGTCTCAAATAAATAAATAAAAATAAAATTCAAGATTTGAAACAGCAATTACTTTTGCACCAACCTAATAGCTTTTTTTCTCTCCCCCATTTTAGGATAGAATTTGAAGGTGGCTGTGAGCAAACAAGGAAGAGTGTTCTCATCAGAGACCAAACTGGCTGGCCCTTGATCTTGAACTTTGGACTTCCCAGCCTCCAGAGCCATGAGAAGTTAATATCTGTTGTTTAAACCAGCAGTCCTCAACCTTTTTGACATCAGCGACTGTTTCTGTGGAAGACAATTTTTCCATGGACTATGGGGGCTGGGGGGCTGGCTTCAGGGTGATTCAAGCACATTACGTTTATCGTGTAGTTTATTTCTATTATTATTACACTGTAACCTATAATGAAATAACTATACAACTCACCATAATGTAGAATCAGTGGGAGCCTGGAGCTCATTTTTCTGTAATTAGATCGGCCCATCTGGAGGTGATGGGAGACAGTGACAGATCATCAGTCATTAGATTCTTATAAGGAGTGCACAACCGAGATACCTGGCCTGCACAGTTCACAACAGAGTTCGTGCTCCTATGAGAATCCCATGCTGCTGCGGGTCTGATAGGAGGCAGAGCTCAGACGGCAGTGCCCACTGGCTTGCTGCTCATCTCCTGCTGTGTGGCCCAGTTCCTAGCCCGCCATGAACTGATACAGGACACCAGGGTTGGGGAACCCTGGTTTAAACTTCCTGGTCTATGGTATTTTATTACAGCAGTCTGAGCTAAGACACAGGTTTTTTTCTCCTTTTAAAGTACAGATGGACTTGTCCAGCAACTTGCTAACCATCCTCCCTAAGTGGAGTGCAATGGAAAATCAAGAGAAAATGTTAGTTGATGAAATGGTCTAGCCAGGTTGAAGAATAGATGAATAATACAGACCAATAATCATTTGGGAAGAATGGTGAGGTGGATAGTATAAATGTCCTCTAATAAAAAACCTAAACGATGATCCAGAAATAGCGTATCAAAAAACACAACTAATTTTCTTCTCCAAATTAATAAATCATCCAATTGTTTTCAGTGGTATAGCCATGGTCATTTCAGTATCTTTCTATGATTGATGGTACCATTAATTAAGTCATGATTTTGCAAGCACATTTTGTATAGTTGTTATATTTGATACACTATTGAACTTTCAAATGAGAACATATGTTGTTTTCTTGTTATTCACACATTTTGCTAATCTTAAAAATAGAGCTATCAAATTTATTGGAGGTAGTTTATTAATGTACTTAATACATTACCGTATTATAACCTGACGTTACTGGTTATTTTCTTATTGTTTCAGTATCGATCCATAGTCCCCAAGGAATTAAATGAAGGACATGAAGAGCCCTTCTCTTTTTCCCCACTGCCTAATTCCCCTCATCTGTCATTAGTGCTATGTGACCAGTAAGGCTCCAGGTCGGTGATGTTGAGCTCCTGTATAAACTTGAGGGGGTATATTGATTTCAGCGGTCTAGAAATCCATCTTAAGAATGGAGATAAGCAATTAAAGGACAATTATTAAGTAGTCAATAATGCTATTCCCTTGGACAATGAACTGGGAAAAATCCCCCTTCTTTTATGGCAGAATTTTCCACTTAGCATTCTGTGTTGTTTATGTTGATAAAGGAGTTCAGCCCAGTATTTTCCTTCATAATCAGTTATCCCTGAAGGGATGAACTATGGGAGAGGCAGCCTTTCCACCTGCAAATTCCTGTAGATGACGTTGTTGCAGAGTCTAAATTTTGTGCAAGAATGATGTATACCACAAACAGGGTGTACCCCTAGGATTTGACAGAGAAATGAAAATAGGAAAATCGCCATCAGAGATAATTTGTTACTGATGAGACTAGGAAGAAGCCCTTTAAATCACATGAAAAAATTCTCAAGGAGGTAATACAAATATAATTTAATAAACTTGGTCTAATTAATGACGACATTTATTATTGTCAAGACAGGAGGGTGATATTCTGCATGGAGATTGGAAAAGAAATAAGGGTGAGTAAGAAGGTTTCAATATTTCTGTGTACAGTAGAAATCCGGGTGGCTTAGGAAGAAATATTTTCCCTAAGGCAGAGAATAAAAATTTTTCATGAAACTGTAGCTCTCACCAGTTCCATTGCCTCTGTAAATACATAACTTTAGCCTTTCAGTTTACAAATATGAATCTTGGTGCGTTAATCAGAATCCTCTTGTGAACAAGTAGCAGAATTTGACTTGCCCTATGCAGGAAAGGAGTTCTGATGGCTCACTGGGGAGGTGTCATGCGGTGTGACTCAGGCAGCTGCAGGAGGGGTTGGGGTACGTGGGGGTGGGGAGCCCAGGTCAGACAAGCCCTGTGCTTGGGGTTTAATGCTCTGTGCTCACCATTTTCACATTCTTAATAATTTTATTTCTGAATTTGTAAGTGAAGTCTGATGGCACAAAGGAGAATGGACCAGAGGCTGGGCACTTCTGCTCACAGGCCTCCTTATCCTGGCTGCATGCGTTCTCCACCGGCTACTTCCCCAGCGTCTGGTGCCCAGGTCTAGGGTTGCCAGATTTAGCAAAAACAAATAAAAGCAAAAAACAAGATAGGATCCCAATTATATTTGAATTTCAGATAAACGGTAGTTTTCAAATACATGTCCCAAATGTTGCATGGAATATACTAAAAAATTATGTTGTTTACCTGAAATTCAAATTTAGCTCAGTGGCCCTATTTGATCTGGCACCCCTCTTTCCAGCCCTAGCCACCCTCTGTGGCGCTCAGCTGCAGGCTGGCCTGGGTGAGGTACAAGGAGGGTCAGGGTAGGTGTACATGGCCTTGGGAACTACAGTAGAGATGTGTTCTCAGGATTTGAGTTGGTAGGGAGGGAAGGTGTCTCCCACCTCTCATTTAGGCATCTCTGGGGGCCTGGACAGGAAGTGCAAGCCTTTGGGGGTCCCCTGTCCCCAGTGGGGAGGGGAAACTCCTGGCTCAGATCCCTGTCATGGGGAGCCTCAGGTGCTCTGAGTTTTGGCCCCAGGAGTGTGATGTTCAGGGCTGGCTGGTCAGTATCCTCATGGCCTGCAAGAGCTAGTTAACAACAACAGAAACAACAAACACTTGGTGAGTCAGAAGACCGAGGAAGAAAGGATAACACGTTATGTTTTAGTAGTATTTAAGGGCATGTTTTTCCTGCTTTTGGACAAGGGAACTCCCCCGCCAATTTCATTGTGCACTGGGCCTTGCAGATTATGCAGCTGATCAAGGTCTCATTCATGGTATTTTTGCAATTGACTAGAAGTGGAGGGGCAACATTGACGCAAAGCTCTCTAGTTCATTTCTCTGCTGCTTTATGAAAGTGGACTGTCTTCTTAGAGCATAGTTGCCAGGAGCGTCTCACCGAACAGTCTCACAGCCATGGCCTAGGAGAAAGTGCCAGTTTGAATGAGACTGGGATGCAGTCGGCTGCTCTGGCTTTGGCCCTGTGTCCACCCCTGGACCATCATGTCAGTGTGAGGTAATGTGAATGCACAGCCGAGCTGTGAGTTCCTCTCTCTGTTAGCAGAGAGAACTGGAGGAGGTGGTAAAACCAACCTAGTTAGAGGAAGTCCCTGTGAAATGATTTCATTTTTCTACCCTAATTTGATTCTTCTACATTTACTTAGTACGACTCTTTCCTATGGCTCTTTTATCTCTAAATTGATTTATAAAATTAATTCCTGGAAGCTACCTGTCATGACCTAACAAAATGCAAAGGTCCTTGCAACCCAGCGTAAGGGAACTCCTGCAAGTTAAACTCTCCCTAAAAACTGTAAACTTGTTATATTTGTAGTTCCTTTAAAATTATATATGGGAGACTCTCAGATATGCAAATTAGTTCTAATCTTTCCATTTATTTTTCCATTTGTTCATTCAACAAATATGTTGTTATGTGCCAAGAACCAGTCCTAGGGGTTGATGCTGACTCAGGGGAGAAAGATCCATGAATCTGTAAATCCTATTAAAATGTAAAACTGTCTATCAAGTCCACAGCAGGAGCACCGAGAACAAGGGAAGTGCTCATCCTTGCTTCTTTCTTCTCATTTTTGAGAAAGGGTCAGGATTGGGAGCAATGGGTCTTAAACTGTGGTAAGAGCTCAGTCTGTTACTAATTTATCAACGTTTGTTGACGGGTGCCTGATAGAAGGGGATGGGGGCTCTGAGGGCTGAGTAGTCTAACTGTGATATGTCAGGTGACTTGTAGCTGGAATCAGTCTGTGTTGGTGCAACAGCAACAGTGTAATTGTAGCCCGAATAGCTTAAACCACTTTCCTGGAAAATTATTTTAAAGCTGTGTCCCAACTGTGAGGGAGGTGCAGGCAGTTTTCCTTTTTTGTATTCAGGAGGGGATGTTTTTCACTTTCTTTTATACGCATGTATAATGGCTCATCATTTCTGCTTCTCCTTTGCAAAAAAGCATTTAATATTTTGAGCTGAGGTGTCAAATGGCCTTTAGCTGACAGATACCAAGGTAGTCTTTTTCCCCTATATAAATGTTATTTATTATGTTTATATTTTAAGATAACTTTGAAATAAGAATTAAGAATAGTCAGTATTAAATTCCCTTTTTCCGCCAATAAGTTACCCAACTTGATTTCAAGCCATGTAATTATTAAATTTTTATCCAAATATTTCTCTGATTTTAATTTTAACATAATTTTTTTATTATGTAGTAATTATTTTTCACGGGTTCAGAGAAACATATAAATTACCACCACTGATTTACTTATTTTTTAATTACTTTAAAAATTTTTTTATTTCAGTAGGTTTTGGGGAAACAGGTGGTATTTGGTTACATGAATAAGTTCTCTAGTGGTGATTTCTGAGGTTTTGATGCACCCATCACCTGAGCAATGTACACTGTATCCAATATGTAGTCTTTCATCCCTTGCTACCCACCACCCTTTCCTCTGAGTCCCTGAAGTCCAATGTATCATTCTTATGCCTTTGTGTCCTCATAGCTTAGCTCCCACATATAAGTGACAACATATGATGCTTGATTTTCTATTCCTGAGTTACTTCACTTAGAATAATAGTCTCCAGTTCCATCCAGGTTGCTGTGAATGCCATCATTTCATTCCTTTTTATGGTTGAGTAGTATTCCATGGCGCATATATATATATACATATATTTATATATACACACTACATTTTCTTTATTCATTGATTGATGGGCATTTGAGCTGGTTCCGTATTTTTGCAATTACAGATTGTACTGCTATAAATGTGTGTGCAAGTATCTTTTTTGTACAATGACTTCTTTTACTCTGGGTAGATAGTAGTGGGATTGCTGGATAAAATAGAAGATCCACTTTTAGTTCTTTAAGGAATCTCCACACTGTTTTCCATAATGGTTGTACTAGTTTACGTTCCTACCAATAGTGTAAAAGTGTTCCCTTTCCAATGCATCCACGCCAACATCTATAATTTTTTTTGATATTTTGATTATGAGCATTCTTGCAGGAGTAAGGTGGTATCGCATTGTAGTTTTGATTTGCATTTCCTTGACCATTAGTGATGGTGAGCATTTTTCCATATGCTTGTTGGCCAATACAAGCATTTTTCCATATGCTTGTATATCATCTTTTGAGAATTGTCATGTCCTTAGCCCACTTTTTGATTGGATTGTTTTTTCCTTGTTGATTTGTTTGAGTTCTTTGGAAATTCTGGATGTTAGTCCTTTGCTGGATGTATAGATCATGAAGATTTTCTCCCACTCTCTGGGTTGTCATGCAGAAGCTATAAAGCGTCTGCATAGCAAAAGAAATAATAAACAGAATAATGGTTCCACATTTTTGCAATTGCAGATTGTGCTGCTATAAATGTGTGTGCAAGTATCTTTTTTGTATAATGGCTTCTTTTACTCTGGGAAGATACTTAGTATCTAATAAATAAATAGTAATAAAATTCTGTTTATTATTTATTTTGCTATGCAGAAGCTTTTTAGTTTAATTAAGTACCATCTATTTATCTTTGTTTTTGCTGCATTTGCTTTTGGGTCATGAAGTCTTTGCCTAAGCCAATGTCTAGAAGGGTTTTTCTGATGTTATCGTCTAGAATCTTTATGGTTGCAGGTCATAGATTTGAGTCTTTGATCCATTTTGAGTTGATTTTTGTATATTATTTTGTATAAGGTGAGAGATGAGGATCCAATTTTATTTTTCTACGAATGGCTTGCTGATTATTCTAGCACCATTTGTTAAATAGGCTGTCCTTTCCCACTTTATGCTTCTGTTTGCTGTAAGTATTTGGCTTTACTTCCGGATTCTCTGTTTTGTTCCTTTGGTTTATGTGCCTATTTTTATGTCAGTATCATGCTGTATTGGTGACTATGGCCTTAATAGTATAGTTTGAAGTTGGGTTAGTCTTTTTGCTTAGTCTTGCTTTGGCTATATGGGCTCTTTTTTGGTTCCATATGAATTTTAGAATTCTTTTATTCAGTTCTGTGAAGGGTGATGTTGGTATTTTGATGAGAATTGCATTAAATTTGTAGCTTGCTTTTGGCAGTGTGATCAGGTTCACAATATTGATTCTACTCATCCATGAGCATGGGTTGTGTTTCTATTTGTTTGTGTCATCTACGATTTCTTTCAGCAGTATTTTGTAGTTTCCCTTGTAAGGGTCTTTCACCACCCCCCGCCTTTTTTTTTGGCATATGTGTATGCAGCTAGTGTGAAAGAGGTTGAGTTCTTGATTTGATGTTCAGCTTGGTCTCTGTTGTATAACAGAGCTACTGATTTGTGTACATTAATTTTGTACCCTGAAACTTCAGTGAAATGAGTTTAGCGTTTTCTAGGCATACAATCATGTCACCAGCAAACAGTGACAGTTGACTTCCTCTTTACCAATTTGGATGTCCTTTATTTCTTTCTCTTGTCTGATTGCTTTGGCTAGGGCTTCTAGTACTATATGTTGAATAGAAGTGGTGAAAGTGGACATCCTTGTCTTGTTCCAGTTCTCAGGGAGCATGCTTTCAACTTTTCTTCATTCAGTATAATGTTAGCTGTGGGTTTGTTGTACATGGCTTCTGTTGCCTTAAGGAGTACCCCTTCTTGCTGATTTTGCCGAGGGTTTTAATTATAAATGGATGTTGAATTTTGTCAAATGCTTTTTCTGTGTCTATTGACATGATCATGTGATTTTCGTTTTTAATTCTATTTATGTGATGTTTCTCATTTATTGACTTGTGGATGTTAAACCATCCTTGCATCCCTGGTATGAAACCCACTTGATCATGGTCGATTATCTTTTTGATATGCTGCTGGATTTGTTTCACTAGTATTTTGTTGAGGCTATCCCTATGTTCTTCAGGGATATTAGTTGCTTAATGATTTTTTGTTGTAAGGAAAAAAGACTTTTGATCTCAATGTAACTTGAAACTTCTCTGTGACAGTAGCCAGATCAGTTTATAAAGTATAAAACTTTGATGGCAACATTGTTAAAGTGAATAAAAGTGGATATAAGGCCTGAAGAATCTCTGAGCAAACAAACCATTAGGCTTCACAAGTGACTTCCACCTTGCTTAATTTGCAAACATTAAGTGAAACTTAAAAAGCTATTGCTTGTAAATACCCATACTAAAGAAAAACAGATTGTAAGTTCAATCAGAAGCACCAACAAACTTATACTTTTATAACTGGAACTAGTTATAACTATAAACAAAATTCCTCGCATAGGTATCTTCAGCTCCACACTATAATAAGCAAAAAACAATTTAGCCTGTGAGGTTAGAAGCCAGATGGAGTCAGTCATTCTAGATTTCTCTCGTTACTTATAATTCTGTAAAGGCAATTTCGATGCTGGTAATTTAACTTAACTTTATATCCTCTGGAACTGTAAGAAATAAATTTTTGTTCTTTATAAATTACCCATTCTCAGGTATCATGTTGTAGCAGCACAAATAGACTAAGACACATATTAAAACCAATTCAGAGACTTCCAGTTTCTAGTCTAGCATGTAAGAAGTTTGGAAGTTGCCACTCTGTCCTGCCAACAAGTAAAAAGCTGAACAAACTGAAAAATGTAAACTCTTCATGAATTTGTAAGAGAAACAATGTCACAGGACAAATTGCTGCCTTTAGAATTGGAGAGACAGACAGAAGATGCAGAGAATAACAATTCACCAGAGCAAGAACATCCACAGGAGCCATGACCTGGGTCAGGAAACTGAATTGTAATTGACCAATTGCAGGAGGCTCAGTATGGACAAGTCTGAGAGATGAAAACTCCGGTGAGGGTGGGGTGGGGTCCAGTCACACTTTTGTGAGTTTTTCCTCCAGGAGCTTGATCGGGTTCTCACAATGAATATTGGAGAAAAATCTGCTTATGCTTCTGGTAGAGGGAAGAGAAAAGTAACTATTTAAAAATATATCAGGCTAGCCTGTTCTCCTCAACAAGGTATACCCTCAGGAGGAACTATTTTACCAGAGCTTACACTGCTGGGATTTTATCAGAGCCTAACTGACTTGTGGAAAGAGAAATATTCAACTCCTGCAACTTTTGACTTTCCTTGTGGAAGAAGAAAAACATCTGTCTTAGCCCATTCAGGCTGCTGTAACAAAATACTCTAGACTGGGTGGCTTCTAAATAACAGAAATTTATTTCCAATAGTTTTAGAGGCTGGGAAGTCCAAGATCATGGCAACAGCAGATTGAGTGTCTCATGACGGCCCACTTCCTGGTTCATAGATGGCCATCTTCTCTCTATGTCCTCACATAGAGGAGAGGTCTCTCTTCAGACTCTTTTATAAGAGCACAGATCTCATTAATGAGGGCTATACCCTTATAACAGAATCACCTCCTAAGCATCCCATCTCCAAATAGCATTACCTTGGTGGTTAGGATTTCAACGTATGAATTTTGAGGAGACACAAATATTCAGCCCAACATTCTGCTTCTGGCCCCTCCAAATTTATGTTCTTCCTGTATGAAAAATATGTTCATTCCATGACGATAGTCCTAGAAGTTTTAAGCTATTCCAGTAATCAACTCAAAAGCCTAAAGTCCAAAGTTTTATCTAAATATTGTCTAAATCAGATATAAGTGAGACTCAAGACACACTTAATTCTGAGGCAAATTGCTCTCCAGCTAAAAACATGTGAAATCAAACATATGCTTCCAAAATACAGTAATGGGACAGATATAGGATAGACATTTCCATTCCAAAATGGAGAAATAGAAAAGAAGAAAAGAGTAATCCCAAGTAAGTCCAAAATCTTAAAGTGTGAGAATAATTTTCTTAATTTGATACTTTGCCTTCCAGGCCCCTGGAGCAGGGGTCCGGCCTTTTGCACGTCTGGGCTTGGCAACTTGGTCCCCATGGCTTTGGCATTCTGTGTGACGACCACCTCCGAGGTGGCTTGTGCCTGGTTGATGTGTCTGAGGTTCCCCAGAGCTAGAATTGCACACTGGTGAGTTTATTAGCCTGAGGTCAGGGGGTAGCCAGGCTGCCGTGAATCTGCTGGGCATGTCACTAACAACAGGGGCTCCCTACCGTGACCACACGCTCAGTGGGGCTTTGGCGCTCTGGGTATGTGAAGGGAGTGGCAGCCCTGATGACTTCTCAGTTGCCTGTGGGATCATTCTTCCATTGTCTTGGATGACAAGTCCTGTCTTCTGTTTAAATGGTGACCAATCTTTGGTCACATCCTTGGTTTTTTCTCCTGAGTAGTATCCAACTTCAACTCCCTCTAGCTTTCCAAATGGGGAAAGGGAAATCCCCAACTCCAGCCTACTCTGCCATCCTGTCTCACTTATTGGGGTGGGGGATGGGGGCAATGAGGGTAAGTGGGGAGGTGAAAACACTTGTGAAGTTCATAGTCCAGAGGCACAAGCTCACTAAACGACTGAAATCGAATCATAGGACTATAATACACTTTCCTGCCCCTCCTCCCACCTTATCTACACATTACTAAAGGCTTATTTATAGCAGTTCCTTTTTCTAAGTACAACATTTCTCGCCATTAAGATAAAAACTCCATCTTCTTGAAGTCTGGGTATTTAGAAAAAAAAAAAGAAAAAATTACAAGGCATATTAAAAGGCAAAAACAGGTTGAAGATATAGGAAGCATGAGACCCTTACTCAGATGTGACACGTGTATTGGAATGATTAGATCAGGAATCTAGACCTGTGATTAATATGCTAAGAACATTAAGGAATAAAGAAGAAAGCATGCAAGAACAGACGGGCAATGTAAGCAGAGAGATGGATATTCTAAGAAAAAACTAAAATGAAATGCTGGAGATCGGAAAACAACAGAAATGAAGAATGCTTCTATGGGCTTATGAGCAGACTGAATGTGGTTGGGGAAGGCATCTCTGAGCTGGAGCATAACTCAACAGAAAGTGCCCTAACTGAAAAGCAAAGAGAAAAAAAAAAAGGGAAAAAATGTTTAAGGACTGTGAGACAACTACAAAAGGTATAAATACATATAATGAAAATACAAGAAGAAGAAGAAATACAGCCAGGAACGAACGGAAGTATTTGTAACAATGACTGAGAACTTCCCAAAATTAATGTCAGACACCAAACCACAGATTTAAGAAGCTCAGAGAAAATTACGTAGTATAAACGCAAAAAAAAAAAAAAGTCAACAAGCATATCATATTCAAATTACAGAAAATCAAAGATTCAGAAAAAATTCTAAAAGAAATCAGAAGGGAGAAAACACCTTACACCTTATAGAGGAGCAAAGATAAGAACTGACTGACTTCTCTTTAGAAATCATGCAAATGATAAGGAAGTGAAGTGACACATTTAAAGTGTTGAGAGAGAAAAACCACCAACCTAGAATTCTGTAACCTGAGAAGTCACCCTTCAAAAATGAAAGAAAAAGAAAGACTTCCAGACAAACAAAAATGGTAAGTATTTGTTGCCAGTAGGCCTGCCTTGCAAGAAATGTTAAAAGAAGTTCTTTTCAGAGAAGGAAAATGATACAGGTCAGAAACTGGGTTCTGCATAAAGAAAGAGCATCTAAGAAGGAATAATTAAAATTTAAACTTTTGTTTTTTTATTCTCAATTGACTTAACAAATAACAGTAAATTTAAAATAATAATAGCACATTGTACATTGTATTTGATCATCTAGTATATAAATACATACATATATATTTAAATATATATACATATATAAATAAATATATACATATATTTAAATATAAGCAAAATGACAGTCATGATGCAAGGGATGGTAGAGGGGACTTCTTATTATTTTCTTATTATAAGGTACTTGCACTATATGAGAAATGGTACAATGCTACTTGAACGTTGTAAACATATATTGCATTTTACAATTATAAATGTATATTGCAAATTCTAGAACAACTGCTAAAGAAATTTTTATAAAAAAGTGTAACTAGTGTGCTAAGAAAGATGACGGAATGAAATGATTTTAAAAATGCTTAATAAAAACTGCAGGCTGGGCACAGTGGCTCATGCCTGTAATTCTAGCACTTTGGGAGGCTGAGACGGACGGATCACCAGAGGTTAGGAGTTCAAGACCAGCCTGGCCAACATGATGAAACCCTGTCTCTACTAAAAATACAAAAATTAGCTGGGTGTGGTGGTGGGCACCTGTAATCCCAGCTACTCGGGAGGCTGAGGCAGAAGAATTGCTTGAACCTGGAAGGCAGAGGTTGCAGTAAGCCAGGATTATGTCCCTGCACCCCAGGATGGGTGACAGAGTGAGACTCTGTCTCAAAAAAATAAATAAATAAATAAAATGCAAAAGGTAGAAAAAGAATAGGGGACAAAAATAGAAATAAATAACAAAGATAATAAATATAAAACTAACAAATATAGATATTAATCCAACTATATCAATAATCACTTTGAATGTCAATTAGATAAATTCATCAATGAAATGAGTTTATCACAATGGATCAAAAAACAGGATCTGAGCATATGTTGTCTACAAGAAGCCTATTTTAAATATAATGACACTTATAGATTAAAAATAGGTCTTCAGAACAAGGAAAATTATCAGAGAGAGAGTGAGGCATTACATAATAATAAAGGGATCACTTCTCCAAGAAGGCATAAAAATTTTTAATATGTGTGTGCCTAAAAACAGAGCATAAAAATATGATGCAGAAACAAATGGAATTCTAAGGAGAAACTGATGATTCCACTGTCATAATCAGAGACTTCAACACTGTTCTATCAGAAATGGACAAATCCAGCAGGCAGAAAATCAGTAATTATATAGTTGAGTTCAACAACACCATCAATCAACTGAGTGTAATTGACATCTATAGAGAACTTCATCCAACAGCAGGACAATACACATTATTCTTGAGCTCACATGGAACATTCACCAAAATAGACCACATTTTGCCTCATAAAACACACCTTAACAAATTTAATAGAAAAGAAATCATATGATGTCTGCTGTCATATGCTTAATAAAACTAGGAATTAAAACAGAAAAAAAGTATGGAAAATTCCAAAATTCTTGGAGTTTAAGCAACACACTTCTAAATAATATGAATCAAAGAAATCTCAAGAGAAATTTAAAAATATTTTGAACCAACTGAAAATGAAAGCAATTTGTTGAAATTTGCGGGATGCAATGAAAGCAGTGCTTAGAGAGAAATTTATAGCATTGGATGCATAGATTAGAAAGGAAGAAAAATGTAAAATCAATAATTTCCTAAAAGAAGAACAAATTACTCCTAAGTAGGAAAGAAATGACAAAAAATAGAGAGAGCTCAATAAAATTAGAAACAGAAAATCAATAGAAAAAAATCAACAAAATCAAAAGTTCTTTCTTTGAAAAGAGTAATAAACCTCTGGCCAGACTAGCTATAAAGAGAAAAGAAAAAAAAGAGAGAGTACACAAATTATTAACATCAGAAATAAAAAAAAAAGAGACATCACTACAAATTCCATGGATATTAAAAGGACAATAAAGGAATGTTTTGTACAACTCTATGCCCACAAATTGAGAACTTAGATAAAATGGATCAATTCCTTGAAAGACACGATCTGGGTAGACCTGTATGCACTTAAATAATTAAATCAGAAGTGGCGGGGACAAGATGGCTTACTAGAAGCAGCCGCGATCAGGGTCTCCCATCAAAAAGAACAAAACAGTGTGCGAATCCTGCACCAGCAACTGAGGTATCCAGGTTCTGTCACCGGGACTGACTAGGTGGCTGACATGACCCGTGGAGAAGAAGGAAGAGCAATGTGGTGGCAGCCCACCTGAGAGCCACGTGGCACACGGGAGCCCCCACCCCCAGCCAGGGGAGTCGCTCAGTGAGCGTGCTACCCAGACTGGGAAACTGCTTTTTCCACGGAACTCTGCAAGCCACGGATTGGAAGAGTGAGTCCATGCCACTGAGGCCAAGGGTACCAACCACAGAGCCTGCGCAAATTCTCAGCAGCCACTCAGCTAGAATCGGCCTGAGTTGAGTTCCTGGGGGAAGGGGTGGCCATCACCACAGCTGCAGCTGTCTGCTGTCTAAGCCATCTGAGCTCCTTGAGGGAGGGGTGACAGCTGACACTCGGACTGCTAGTTGCCCAACACGCTAAGCTCCCAGGGTGGAAGAAGGGCGGAGCCATCTCTATAGCTCCAGGCTGCGCTTTTCTCCTGCTGAAGCCAGGGAAGCTGGACAGCTTGGTCTCAGGAAATATTCCCCACACCCCAACCCAACACACTGGCTGTGGCAGACTGCGGCCATAACACCTCTTCAGACCTGACCCTGACCTCTTCAGCCTCACTGGGTGGGGACTTCCTGCAGAAACTCCAACAACTCCAGTCAGGGGCTCAGGGGCAGAACTCTGATCTCCCTGGGCCTGAGCCCCTAGTGGGAAGGGTCTGTAGTCTTCGTGGACCGGCAGACTTAGTCTTTCCTCTTGCTAGTGTGAGGAATCCATCAGCCCAGACGAGTGAGTTTCCCCCTAGTGCAGCACATCCCCTCCACCAAGGGACAAAGTGCTTCATTAAGTGGGTCCTGCATCCTGTCACACCCAACTGGGTGAGACCCTCCAAAAGGAGTTTCAGACACCCTATACAGGGGCATTTCTACTGGCATCAAGTTGATGGCCCTTGACGTCAGAGATCCCAGAGGAAAGAACAGGCACCCCTCATTGATGTTCTCCAGTCTCCTTGAGTGACATCTCCGGGCATGGGAGTGAACCACAGGAATAGAGACTCAAGCTAACCCCCAGCAAACAACAGCAGCCCTGAAGAAGAGGGACCTGACTGTTGAAAGAAAAACAAGCAAACAGGAGGCAACAGCAACAGCATCAACAAAAACATCCCCACAGAAACCTCATCCAAGGGTCGGCAGCCTCAGAGATTGAAACTAGGCAAACTCATAAAGATGAGAAAGAAGCAATGAAGAAACAATGAAAACACAAAAGGCCAGAGTGCCTCTTCTCCTCCAAATGATGGCACACCTCTCCAGGAAGGACACGTCACTGGGCAGAGGATGAGATGAACGGGTTGACAGAAGTAGGCCTCAGAAGGTGGGCAATAACAAATTCTGCTGAGGTGAAGGAGCGGGTTTTAACCCAATGCAAAGAAGCTAAGAACCTTGATAAAAGGTTATAGGAGCTGCTAACCAGTTTACAGAGAAATCTCAATAAGTGCAGAAAAGACTTTCAATAAAATTCAATAATGCTTCATGTTAAAAATTCTCAATAAACGTGGTATTGAAATCTCAAAATAATAAGAGCTACTTATGACAAACCCAAAGCCAATATCATACTGAATGGGCAAAAGCTTGAAGCATTCCCTTTGAAAACTGGCACAAGACAAGGATGCCCTCTCTCACCACTCCAATTCAACATAGTACTGGAAGTTCTGGCCAGGGCAATCAGGCAAGAGAAAGAAATAAAGGGTTTTCAAAAGGAAGAGAGGAAGTCAGCTTGTCTGTTTGCAGATGGCATGCTTTTTTTTTTTTTTTTTTTTTTTGTTGAGATGGAGTCTTGCTCTGTCACCCAGGCTGGAGTGCAGTGGTGCTATCTCGGCTCACTGCAACCTCTGCCTCCCAAGCTCACGCAATTCTCTTGCCTCAGTCTCTCGAGTAGCTGGGACTACAGGTGTGTGTCACCACACCCACCTAATTTTTGTATTTTTAGTAGAGACAAGGTTTCACCATGTTGGCCAGGATGATCTCGATCTCCTGACCTCCTGATCCCCCTGTCTCAGCCTCCCAAAGTGCTGGGATTACAGGTGTGAGCCACCACACCTGGCTGACAGGCTTCTATATTGAGAAAACCCCATCGTGTTAGCCCCTAAACCCCTTAAGCTCATAAGCAACTTCAGAATACAAAAGTCTCAGAATACAAAACCAATGTGCAAAAATTAGAAGCATTTTTGTACATCAACAGTAGACAAGCAGAGAGCCAAATCATGAGTGAACTTCCATTTACAATTGATACAAAAGAATAAAATACCTAGGAATACAGCTGACAAGGGACATGAAGGACCTTTTCAAGGAGAACTACAAACCACTATTCAAGGAAATAAGAGAGAACACAAACAAATAAAAAAAAAAATTCATTCTCACGGATAGGAACAATTAATATTGTGAAAATGGCCATATTGCCCAATCGTAATTTATGCTATTCCCATCAAACTACCACTGACATTCTTCACAGAATTAGAAAAAACTACTTGAAATTTTTTGTGTAACCAAAAAAGAGTAAATGTAGTCAAGACAATCCTAAGCAAAAAGAACAAAGCTGGAGGCATCATGCTACCTGAATCCAAACGATACTACAAGGTTACAGTAACCAAAACAGCATGTTACTGGTACCAAAACAGAGATATAGACCAATGTAACAGAACGGAGGCCTCAGAAATAACACCACACATCTACAACCATCTGATCTATGACAAACCTGACAAAAACAAGCAATGGAAAAATGATACCCTATTTAATAAATGGTACTGGGAAAACTGGCTAGCCACATGCAGAAAACTGAAACTGGACCTCTTCTTTACACCTTATACAAAAATTAATTCAAGATGCATTAAAGACTTAAATGTAAAACCCAAAATCATAGAAACCTTAGGAGAAAACCCTAGGCAATACCATTCAGGACATAGGCATGGGCAAAGATGTCATGACAAAAACACCAAAAGCAATTGCAACAAAAGCTAAAATTGACAAATGAGTTAAACTAAAGAGCTTCTTCACGGCCAAAGAAACTATCATCAGAGTGAACAGGCAATTTACATAATGGGAGGAAATTCTTGCAATCTATCCATCTGACAAAGGTCAAATATCCAGAATCTACAAAGAACCCAAACAAATTTACAGGCAAAAAAGAAACACCATCAAAAAGTGGGCAAAGGATATGAAAAGACACTTCTCAGAAAAAGACATTTATGCAGCCAACAAACATGAAAAAAGCTCAACATCACTAATCATTAGAGAAATGCAAATCAAAACCACAGTGAGATACCATCTTACGCCAGTCAGAACGGTGATTACTAAAAAGTCCAGAAACCTCATGCCTGTAATCCCATCACTTTGGGAGGCTGAGGAGGGCAGATTATAAAGTCAAGAGATCAAGACCATCCTGGCCAACATGGTGAAACCCCATCTCTACTAAAAATACAAAAATTAGCTGGGCTTGGTGGTGTGTGCCTATAGTCCCAGCTACTTGGGAGGCTGAGGCAGGAGAATTGCTTGAACCCAGGAAGCAGAGGATACAGTGAATGGAGATTGTACCACTGCCACTCCAGGCTGGGCAACAGAACTTGATTTCATCTCAAAAAAGAAAAAAAGTCCAAAAACCACAGATGCTGGCAAGGCTGTGGAGAAATAGGAATGCTTTTACACTGTTGTAGGGAATGTAAATTAGTTCAACCAATGTGGAAGACAGTGTGCTGATTCCTTAAGGATCTAGAACCAGAAATACCATTTGACCCAGCAATCTGATTACCGGATATATACCCAAAGAAATATAAATTATTCTACTATAAAGATACATGCACATGTATGTTTACTGCAGCACTGTTTACGATAGCAAAGACATGGAACCAACCCAAATGCCCATTAATTATAGATTGGATAAAGAAAATGTGATACATATACACCATAGAATACTATGCATCCATAAAAAGGAATAAGATCCTGCCCTTTGCAGGGACATGGATGAATTGGAAGCCATCATCTTCAGTAAACTAACACAGGAATAAAAAATCAAACACCACATGTTCTCACTCATAAGTGGTAGTTGAACAATGAGGACACATGGACATAGGAAGGGGAACAACACACACCAGCGCCTGTCAATGGGGAGAGGAGGGGAGAGAGAGCATCAGGAAAAATAACTAATGTATGTGGGGCTTAAAACCTAGATGATGGGTTGATAGGCGCGGCAAATCACCATGGTACACATAAACCTATGTGAACCCTAATGTAAACTGTGGACATTGGGTGGTAATGATGTGTCAATGTAGGTTTATTAATTGTAACAAATGTATCATTATGGTAATAATATCAACAATGGAGGAGGCTGTGCATGTGTGGGGGCAGGTGGAATATGGAAAATCTCTGTACCTTCCTCTGAATTTTGCTGTAAACTGAAAACTGCCCTAAAAAATAGTCTATTAGCTAAACAAAGAAACATAGATATATTGTGGGGTAGAATACAAAATATAATTGAGGCTGGGCATGGTGGCTCACATCTGTAATTCCAGCATTTTGGGAGGCTGAGGCAGAATCACCTGAGGTCAGGAGTTTAAGACCAGCCTGCCCAACGTGGTGAAACCCCATGTCTACTAAAAATGCAAAAATTAGCCAGGCGTGGTGGTGCACATCTGTGATCCCAGCTACTCAGGGGGCTGAGGCAGAAGAATCACTTGAACCTGGGAGGCAGAGATTGCAGTGAGCCAAGATCACACCACTGCACTCCAGCCTGGGTGACAGAGCAAGACTCTGTCTCAATAAATAAATAAATAATTGACCCAGTTCCATAACATACTAGAAGTACTGGCCATAGATGTAGGCAAGAAAAAGAAATACAAATGCATTCAAACTGAAAAGGAAAAAGTAAAATTATCTTTGTTCACAGATAATATGGTCTTATATGTAGAAAACCCTAAAGATTCCACAAAACCTATAGGAACTAATACATAAATTCAGCAAAACTGCATCATACAAAATCAATACATACACACACAATTGCTTATCTATACACTAACAATGAACAACATGAAAAGGAAATTATGAAAACAATTACATTTAAAATAGCATCAATAGAATAAAACACTCAGGAATAAACTTAACCAAGGAAGTAAAGATTTGTACATTGAAAACTGCAAAACCTTGCTAAGAGAAATTAAGACACAAAGACATGTAAATATGTCCTGTTTTCACGGACTGAAAACTTTGAGGAACTGCATAATTGTTTTCCTTGGCGTCTGAATCATAGCGCCACTCTTGCAATGGAAATAAAAATTCCAACCTCTCCACATTCTTGCCAACACTTATTGTTTTCCACTTTTAAAATTTAGATTTCCATTTCACAGAGTATCTTATTGTTGTTTTGATTCACATTTCCCTAATGGCTAATAATACAGAGCATATTTTCATGTGCTTACTGCCCATATGTATATCTTCTTTGGAGAAATGTTTATTAAATTCTTTGCTCATTTAAAAATTGGGTTATGCCGGGCGCGGTGGCTCACGCCTGTAATCCCAGCACTTTGGGAGGCCGAGGCGGGTGGATCACGAGGTCAAGAGATCGAGACCATCCTGGTCAACATGGTGAAACCCCGTCTCTACTAAAAATACAAAAATTAGCTGGGCATGGTGGCACGTGCCTGTAGTCCCAGCTACTCGGGAGGCTGAGGCAGGAGAATTG